>RXID01017897.1:0-11680 GCA_005019695.1 Trichopus zeylanicus subsp. travancoricus | reverse complement strand
AAATGCATCTAACAGAAGTATTTACTGTGCTGAAAAAGGAGAAGTTGTACATCAACTCAAAGAAATGCCATTTTATGACTGACCACTTGGTGTTCTTGGGTTTCGTTGTAAGTGCTGAAGGCATTCATGTTGAGGAAGAAAAGGTAAAAGCTATTAAGGAATGGCCTATACCCAGAAGTGTATCAGAAGTTAGAAGCTTCCATGGTCTGGCGACATTCTATCGGAGGTTTGTCAAAAACTTTAGTTCCATTATGGCACCAATAACTGAATGTTTGAAGAAACGCAAGTTCTCCTGGACTCAAGAAGCTAATAGATGCTGCGATTGTTGATAAGGAGAAGTTATCTACTGCACCTATTTTGGCATTGCCTAGCTCGGAGAAGTGATTTGAGGTAGTGTTGTGATGCTTCGTACATAGGCATTGGAGCCAGTCTATCCCAGGAAGGAATACCGTACCTTTCTATAGTGAAAAGTTGAGTGAAGCTCGAAAGAAGTGGTCAACATTGAGCTGGAATTTTATGCTGTTGTACAAGCAGTTCGTCATTGGAAGCACTATCTAATTCAACGAGAGTTCATTCTATATACTGACCACCAAGCTTTGAAATTCATTGATAGCCAGAAGGACTTGAATCGCATGCATGGCCGATGGTCGTCATTCTTACAGCAATACACCTATGTTTTGAAACACAAATCTGGACAAAAAAATAAGGTGGCAGATGCTTTGAGCCGTAGGGCAGCCTTGATGGTAACTATAAGCAACGAAGTTGAAGGGTTTGATTATTTGAAGGAATTGTTTGCGGAGGATGAAGATTTTAAAGAGGGGTATAGAAAGTGTCAAGCAGGACAAAGAAGTGATTTATATCTCCATGAAGGCTTTCTCTTTAAGGGTTCTCGTCTTTGCATTCCAAGGTGCTCCTTGAGAGAAAAGGTGGTGAAAGAGTTGCATAGGCAGTGGCTTAGCGGACATCTTGGGCGTGACAAGAGCAGTGCACTATTGAAGAGCGCTACTACTGGCCACAACTTAAAAGGGATGTTGGTCGCTTTGTACAAAATGCTATGTATGCCAAACAGCCAAAGGAAGCTCTCAAAACACTGGCCTTTATACCCATTGCCTGTGCCAAATGCCCCATGGGAGGATCTATCGATGGATTTTGTTTTGGGCCTCCCCAGGACTCAACGAGGCTTAGATTCAGTATTTGTTGTTGTCGACAGATTTTCCAAGATGGCACACTTCATTCCATGTAAGAAAATAGCGATGCAACAAGGGTGGCTAATCTATTCTTTCAAGAGATTGTAAGGCTACATGGAGTGCCAAAGACTATCACTTCTTGATCGTGACACAAAATTTCTAAGTCACTTTTGGAAGACATTGTGGAAGCGATTTGATACGTTCTCTACAATTTAGTAGTGCTTATCATCCACAAACAGATGGACAAACTGAAGTGGTGAATCGAACACTTGTAAACATCATTCGGTGTCTTGCAAGAGACAAACCAAAGCAGTGGGACTATGCACTCGCACAAGCTGAATTTGCTTTCAATAACATGAAGAACAGGTCCACGGGAAAATCGCAATTTGAAATTGTCAATGGAAGAACACAAAAACACCCGCTGGATTTGGTGGTGTTGCCCAAATTACTAAGAACAAGCATAGCTGCAGACAATATGGCGGAGAGAATTATTGAAGTGCATGCTGAGGTAAAGAAGAAATTAGAAGAATCCAACGCCCAATACAAAATTAAAGTGGACATTCATAAGCGTTCAAAAGAGTTTCAAGAAGGAGATCTGGTGATGGTGCACTTGAGGAAGGAACGGTTTCCACTGGAACTTACAACAAACTAAAACAGAAGAAAATTGGGCCACTGAAGATACTAAGAAAGATAAACAACAATGCCTATATCATCGACCTCCCGAAGGATTTGGGGATCTCAAACACTTTTAATATTTAAGATTTTTTTGACTACTATGCACCTGAGGACTGCACATTACGACAAAGTAACTCGAGGACGAGTTCTTTACAAGAAGGGGACACTGATGTAGGACACTCAAAAGAAGTTCAAGAATATCAAAAGAAGCTAATTCAGAAGTCAAGGAGCCATGACAAATGATTTGATTCACTCTTCTATTTAAACTTATGATTTACCTTACTTAGTACCTTTCTATGTTTAAAATTCTCTTCATTATGATGTCTTAGGTCTTATTCTCGGATTCCACCAACCCAAGACCAATTTTGGATTGAATCCTATTCAGTTTAGGACTTGGGAAGGATGAATCTTTATTTAGGATTTTATTTTCGTAGGTTAACGTATTTAAAACTTCTACCAACCCAATTAATGGGTTTAAACTGAGTTATATTCAGTTTAGGACTTGGGAAGCCAGAAACTTACTCAAATTGGATTTCTGGTATTTGTATAAATAGGCCTTCAGTCCTATGGACGGGGGACAACTTTTATTCTCAATAAAGTTCTACTTTAGTGAATTTTCTCTCTTCCTTGTGGATTCAAGGAGTTCTTAACAGAGGCAACGGTATTTTCTTCGTGTACCACGCGTGTTGCTACGTCACTTCTCCTTCTCCTTCTCCTTCTCCTTCTACTTTTGCTTCTCCTTATCCTTCTCCTTTTTCTCCTTCTTCTTCTCCTTCTTCTTCTACTTCTCGTTGTCCTTCTTCTTCTCCTTCTCCTTCTACCTCTCCTTCTCCTTCTTCTTCTCCTTCTCCTTCTGCTTCTCCTTCTCCTTCTCCATCTCCTTCTCCACCTCCTTCTCCTTCTCCATCTCTGTCTCCTTCTTCTTCTCCTTCCCCTTCTTCTTATCCTTCTCCTTCTCCTTCTCCTTCTACTTCTCCTTCTCTTTTTGCTTCTCTTTCTCCTTCCTCCTCTCCATCTTTGTCTTTTTCTCGTTCTCCTTCTGCAACCTTCTCATTTTGCTTCTCCTTCTTCCTCTCCTTCTTGTTCTACTTCTCCTTCTTCTTCTCCTTCTCGTTCTGTTTCTCGTTCTTCTTCTACTCCTTCATTTCCTTCTGCTTCTCCTTCTCCTTCTGCTTCTACTTCTCCTTCTTATTCTTTTGCTTCTCCTTCTCCTTCTCCTTCTCCTTTTTCTTCTTCTGCTTCTCCTTCTACTTCTTCATCTTCTACGGCTTCTTCTTTTGCTTCTTCTTCTCCCTCTCCTTCTCCTTCTCCTTCTCCTTCTCCTTCTCCTTCTCCTTCTCCTTCTCCATCTCCTTTTCCTTCTTCTTCTGCTTCTCCTGCTACATCTCCTTCTCCTTCTTCTTCTACTTCTCCTTCTCCGTCTCCTTCATCTTCTCCTTCTCCTTCGCTTCTCCTTCTCCTTCTCCATCTCCTTCTCCTTCTCCTTCTCCTTCTCTGTCTCCTTCCCCATCTCCTACTACTTCTACTTCTCCTTCTCCTTCTCCTTTTGCTTTTGCTTCTCCTACTGCTTCTCCTCCTGGTTCTTCTTCTCCTTCTGCTTCTCCCTCTTCTTCTGCTTCTTCTTCTCCTTCTCCTTCTCCTACTTCTTCTGCTTCTTCTTCCCCTTCTCCTTCTCGTTCTACTTCTCCTTCTTCTTCTCCTTCTCGTTCTGCTTTTCCTTCTTCTTCTCCTTCTTGTTCTGCTTCTCCTTCTTGTTCTCTTTCTCATTCTGCTTCTCCTTCTTCTTCCCCTTCTATTTCTCCTTATCCTTCTCCTTCGGCTTCTCCTTCTTCTTCTCCTTCTGCTTCTCCTTCTCCTTCTTCTTCTGCTTCTCCTTCTACTTCTTCTTCTTCTTTTTGTTCTGCCTTTTCTTCTGCGTCTTCTTCTCCTTCTCCTTCTACCTCTCCTTCCGCTTCTCATTCTCCTTCTGCTTTTGCTTCTCCTTCTCCTTCTCCTTCTCCTTCTTATTCTCCTTCTTCTTCTCCATCTCTGTCTTCTTCTACTGCTTCTCCTACTACTTCTTCATCTCCTTCTCCTTCTCCTTCTGCTTCTCCATCACCATCTTCTTCTCCTTCTTCTTCTCCTTCTCCTTCTCCTTTTGCTTCTCCTTCTGCTTCTCCTTTCCTTCTTCTTCTTCTTCTCCTTCTCCTTCTCCTTCTCCTTCTTCTTCAGCTTCTTCTTCTCATTCTCCTTCTCCTTCTGGTTCTCCTTCTCCTTCTTCTTGTCCATCTCCTCTTTTTCTCCTTCTCGTTCTGCTTCTCCTTCTTCTTCTCCTTATTGTTCTGCTTCTCCATCTTCTTCTCCTTCTAGTTCTGCCTCTCCATCTTTTTTTCCTTCTTGTTCTGCTTCTCCTTCTTCTTCTCCTTCTTCTACTCCTTCTCATTCTCCTTCTGCTTCTCCTTCTCCTTCTGCTTCTCCTTCTTCATTTCCTTCTGCTTCTCCTTCTCCATCTTCTTCTACTTCTCCTTCTTCTTCTCCATCTCCTTCTCCTTCTCCTTCTTTTTCATCTTCTCTTTCTCCTTCTTCTTCTTTTGCTTCTCCTTCTCATTCTGCTTCACCTTCTCCGTCTCCTTTTTCGTGTCTTGCTTCTTCTCCTTCTCCTTCTCCTTCTCCTTCTCCTTCTGCTTCTCCTTCTCCTTCCTCTTCTCCTTCTCCTTCTGGTTCTGCTACTTCTTCTCCTTGTTCTTCTGCTTCCCCTTTATCTCCTCATTCTCTTTCTCATTCTCCTTCTCATTCTCCATCTTCTTCTTCTGCTTCTCCTTCTGCTTCTTCTTCTTCTTCTTCTTCTTCTTCTTCTTCTTCTTCTTCTCCATCTACTTCTTTTTTGGCTTCTTCTTCTGCTTTTCCATCTTCTTCTACATCTCCTTCTCCTTTTGCTTCTCCTTCTTGATCTCATTCTGCATGTCCTTCTTCTTCTGCTTCTAGTTCTGTTCTCCATCTCCTTCACCTTCTGCTTCTCCTTCTCCTTCTCCTTCTGCCTTTGCATCTTCTTCTCCTTTTGCTTCTCCTTCTCCTTCTTCTTCTCTTTCTCCATCCTCTTCTCCTTCCTTTACCCCTTCCTCTTCTCCTTCTCCTTTTTCTTTACCTTCTTCTTCTTCTTCCCCTTCTCCTTCTTCTTCACCTTCTTCTTCTTCTTCCCCTTCTCCTTCGTCTTCTCCTTCTCCTTCTTCTTCTTCCCCTTCTCCTTCGTCTTCTCCTTCTCCTTCTTCTTCTTTTGCTTCTCCTTCTCCATCTCCTTCTTCTTCTTCTTCTGCTTCTCCTTCTACTTCTCCTTCTTCTTCTTCTTCTCCTTCTCCTTCTCCTTCTCCTTCTTCTTCTGCTTCTCCTTCTCCTTCTCCTTCTCCTTCTCCTTTTCCTTCTTCTTCTCCTACTTTTTCTCCTTCTCCTTCTCCTTCTTCTTCTCCTTCCCCTTCTCCTTCTCCTTCTGCTTCCCCTTCTGCTTCTCCTTCTCCTTCTCTGTTTCCTTCTCCTTCCGCTTCTCCTTCTCCTTCTTCTTCTTCTGCTTCTCCTTCTACTTATCCTTCTCCTTCTTCTTCTTCTGCTTCTCCTTCTACTTCTGCTTCTTCTTCTCCTTTTCCTTCTCCTTCTCCTTCTACTTTTGCTTCTCCTTATCCTTCCCCTTCTTCTTCTCCTCCTTCTTCTTCTCCTCTCCATCTTCTTCTTCTGCTTCTCCTTTTGCTTCTCCATCTTCTCCTTCTACTTCTCCATCTTCTCCTTCTACTTTTCCTTCTCCTTCTCCTTCTGCTTCTCCTTCTCCTTCTCCATCTCCATCTCCTACTTCTTCTACCTCTTCTTCTCCTTCTCCTTCTGCTTCTCCTTCTACTTCTACTTCTCCTTCTGCTTCTCCTTCTCCTTCTTCTTCTCGTTCTGGTTCTCGTTCTCCTTATCCTTCTGCTTCTTCTTCTCGTTCTCCTTATCCTTCTACTTCTCCTTCTCCTTCTCCTTCTCCTTCTGCTTCCCCTTCTCCTTCTTCCTCTCCATCTCCTTCTTTTTCTCCTTCTCCTTCTGCAAACTTCTCGTTTTGCTTCTCCATCTTCTTCTCCTTCTCATTCTTCTTCTCCTTCTTCTTCTCCTTCTAGTTCTACTTCTCCTTCTCCTTCTACTTCTCCTTCTCCTTCTCCTTCTACTTCTGCTTCCCCTTCTCCTTCTTCCTCTCCATCTCCTTTTTTTTCTCCTTCTCCTTCTGCAAACTTCTCGTTTTGCTTCTCCATCTTCTTCTCCTTCTCATTCTGCTTCTCCTTCTTCTTCTCCTTCTAGTTCTAATTCTCCTTCTTCTCTTCTCCTTCTCGTTCGACTTCTCCTTCTTCTTCTACTTCTTCATTTCCTTTTGCTTCTCCTTCTCCTTCTCCTTCTTCTTCTCCTTCTCCTTTTGCTTCTCGTTCTCCTTCTCCTTCTGCTTCTCATTCTCCTTCTTCTTCTGCTTCTCCTTCTCCTTCTGCTTATACTTCTCCTCCTCCTACTCCTTTTCCTTCCCCTTCTTCTTCTTCTTCTCCTCCTTCTCCATCTTCCTCTCCTTCTCATTCTTCTTCTTCTGCTTTTCCTTCTTCTTCTCCTTCTTCTTCTCCTTCTGCTTCTCCTTCTGTTTCTCCTTTTCCTCTTCCTCCTCCTTCTGCTTCTCCTATTTCTTCTGCTTCTACTTCTTCTTCTCCATCTTCTTCTGCTTATTCTTCTTCTTCTCCTTCTCCGTCTCCTTCTTCTTCTGCTTTGTCTTCTCATTCTCCTTCTCCTTCTGCTTCTCCTTCTTCTTCTCCTTCTCTTCTACTTCTCCTTCTAGTTCTACTTCTCCTTCTTCTTTTCATTCTCGTTCTGCTTCTCCTTCATCTTCTCCTTCTTCTCTCCTTCTCCTTCTCCTTCTCATGCTTCTCCTGCTTCTACTTCTCCTTCTGCTTCTCCCTCTCCTTCTTCTACTGCTTCTCCTTCTCCTTCTTCTTTCGCTTCTCCTTCTCCTTCTCCATCTCTTTCTCCTTCTCCTTCTTCTTCTTCTGCTTCTCCTTCTATTTCTTCCTCTTCTTCTTATTCTGCTTCTTCCTGTTGTTGTTTTTGTTCTGCTTCTGCTTTTGCTTCCCCTTCTCCTTCTCATTCTCCTTCTTCTTCTCCTTCTACTTCTGCTTCAGCTTCTCCTTCTCCTTCTCCTTCTCCTTCTTCTTCTCCTTCTCCTTCTTCTTCTTCTTTTGCTTCTACTTCTCCTTCTTCTCCTTCTTCTTCTGCTTCTACTTATCCTTCTTCTCCATCTTCTTCTGTTTCTACTTCTCCCCCTCCCTCTCCTTCTCCTTCTCCTTCTACTTTTCCTTCTACTTCTCCTTCTCCTTCTCCTTCACATTCTCCGTCTCCTTCTCCTTCTTCTTCTCCTTCTTCTTCTCCATCTTCTTCTTCTTCTCTTTCTCCTTCTTCTTCTTCTGCTTCACCTTCTCCTTCTTCATCTTCTTCTGCTTCTCATTTTGCTTCTTCTTCTCCCTCTCCTTCTCATTTTGCTTCTCCTTCTCCTTCTCCTTCTCCATCTCCTTCTCCTTTTTCTTCTGCTTCTCCTTCTCCGTCTCCTTCTCCTTCTCCTTTCCCTTCTCCTTCTCCTTCACCTTCTCCTTCTCCTTATCCTTCTGCTTCTCCTTCTCCTTCTCCATCTCCTTCTCCTTCTACTTCTCCTTCTACTTCTCCTTCTCCATCTCCTACTACTTCTGCTTCTCCTTCTCCATCTCCAACTACTTTTACTTCACCTTCTCCTTCTCCTTCTGATTCTCCTTCTCCTACTGCTTCTCCTCCTGCTTCTCCTTCTCCTTCTGCTTCTCCTTCTTCTTCTCCTTATTCTTGTCCTTCTCCTTCTCCTACTTCTTCTGCTTCTTCTTCTCTTTCTCGTTCTCCTTCTGCTTCTCCTTCCCCTTCTACCTCTCCATCTCTTTCTTTTTCTCCTTCTCCTTCTGCTTCTCCTTCTTCTTCTCCGTCTCATTTTGCTTCTCCTTCTTCTTCTCCTTCTTGTTCTGCTTCTCCTTTTTCTTCTCCTTCTCGTTCTGCCTCTACTTCTTCTTCTCCTTCTTCTTCCACTTCTGCTTCTCTGTATCCTACTCCTTCTGCTTCTCCTTCTCCTTCTCCTTCTACTTCTTCCTCTTCTTTTGGTTCTGCTTCTTCTTCTGCTTCTTCTCCTCCTTCTCCTTCTCTTTCTCCTTCTCTTTCTCCTTTTGCTTCTTCTTCTCCTTCTGCTTCTGCTTCTCCTTCTCCTTCTTCTTCTCCTTTTCCTTCTCCTTCTCCATCTACTTCTCCTTCTTCTTCTCCTTCTCCATCTCCTTCTCCTTCTCCTTCTTCGTCTTCTGCTTCTCCTTCTCCTTCTCCATCTACTTCTCCTTTTTCTTCTCCTTCTCCTTTTCCTTTTGCTTCTCCTTCTGCTTCTCTTTCTCTTTCTGCTTCTCCTTCTCCATTTCTTCTCCATCTCCTCCTTTTCTCCTACTTCTACTTGTCCTTCTCGTTCTTTGTCTCCTTCTTCTTCTCCTTCTCGTTCTGCTTCTCCTTCTTCTTCTCCTTCTAGTTTTGTTTCTCCTTCTTCTTCTCCATCTAGTTTTGTTTCTCCTTCTTCTTTTCCTTCTAGTTCTGCGTCTTCATCATCTTCTCCTGCTTCTTCTCCTTGTTCTTCTCCTTCTCGTTCCCCTTCTGCTTCTCCTTCTTCTTCTGCTTCTCCTTCTCCTTCTCCTTCTCCTTTTCGTTCCGCTTCTCCTTCACCTTCTCCTTCTTCTTCTCCTTCTCCTTCTCCTTCTTCTTCTTCTGCATCTCCTTCTACTTCTACTTCTTCTTGTTCTTGTTCTACTTTTGTTTCCCCTTCTCCTTCTCCTTCTGCTTCTCCCTCTCCTTTTCCTTCTGCTTCTCCTTCTCCTTCTTCTTCCCCTTATTGTTCTGCTTCTCCATCTTCTTCTCCTTATAGTTCTGCTTCTCCATCATTTTTTCCTTCTCGTTCTGCTTCTCCTCCTTCTTCTCCTTCTTCTTCTCCTTCTTCTTCTCCTTCTCATTCTCCTTCTGCTTCTCCTTCTCCTTCTCCTTCTCCTTCTCCTTCTCCTTCTTCTTCTCTATCTCCTTCTCCTTCTCCTTCTGATTCTACTTCCCCTTCTCCTTCTCCTTCTCCTTCTTTTTCTTCTTCTCCTTCTCCTTCTTCTGGTCCTTCTCCTTCTTCTTCTTTTGCTTCTCCTTCTCATTCTGCTTCACCTTCTTCGTCTCCTTTTTCTTCTCCTGCTGCTTCTCCTTCTCCTTCTCCTTCTCCTTCCTCTTCTCCTTCTCCTTCTGGTTCTGTTACTTCTTCTCCTTGTTCTTCTGCTTCTCCTACCCCTTCTACTTCTCCTTCTTGATCTCACTCTGCATGTCCTTCTTCTTCTACTTCTAGTTCTGTTCTCCATCTCCTTCACCTTCTGCTTCTCCTTCTCCTTCTCCTTCTGCCTCTGCTTCTTCTTCTCCTTTTTCTTCTCCTTCTCCTTCTTCTCCTTCTCCTTCTTCTTCTCTTTCTCCTTCCTCTTCTCCTTCTTTTACTCCTTCCTCTTCTCCTTCTCCTTCTTCTTCACCTTCTTCTTCTACTTCCCCTTCTCCTTCTCCTTCTCCTTCAACTTCTGCTTCTCCCTCTCCATCTACTTCTCCTTAACGTAGCAACAAGCGTGGTAGACGAGGAAAACACCGTTGCCTCTGTGAAGAACTCCTTGAATCCACAAGGAAGAGAGAAAATTCACTAAAGTAGAACTTTATTGAGAATAAAAGTTTCTCCCGTCCATAGGACTGAAGGCCTATTTATACAAATACCAGAAATCCAATTTGAGTAAGTTTCTGGTTTTCCAAGTCCTAAACTGAATATAACTCAGTTTAAACCCATTACTTGGGTTGGTAGAAGTTCTAAATAAGTTAACCTACGAAAATAAAATCCTAAATAAAGATTCATCCTTCCCAAGTCCTAAACTGAATAGGATTCAGTCCAAAATTGGTCTTGGGTTGGTGGAATCCGAGAATAAGACCTAAGACATCATAATAAAGAGAATTTTAAACATAGAAAGGTACTAAGTAAGGTAAATCCTAAGTTTAAATAGAAGAGTGAATCAAATCATTTGTCATGGCCCCTTGACTTCTGAATTAGCTTCTTTTGATATTCTTGAACTTCCTTTGAGTGTCCTACATCAGTGTCCCCTTCTTGTAAAGAACTCGTCCTCGAGTTACTTTGTCGTAATGTGCAGTCCTCAGGTGCATAGTAGTCAAACAAATCTTGAATATTAAAAGTGTTTGAGATCCCCAAATCCTTCGGGAGGTTGATGACATAGGCATTGTTGTTTATCTTTCTTAGTATCTTCAGTGGCCCAATTTTCTTCTGTTTTAGTTTGTTATAAGTTCCAGCTGAAAACCGTTCCTTCCTCAAGTGCACCAGCACCAGATCTCCTTCTTGAAACTCTTTTGAACGCTTATGAATGTCCGCTTTAATTTTGTATTTGGCATTGGATTCTTCTAATTTCTTCTTTACCTCAGTATGCACTTCAATAATTCTCTCCGCCATATTGTCTACAGCTATGCTTGTTCCTGGTAATTTGGGCAACACCACCAAATCTAGCGGGTGTTTTGGTGCTCTTCCATTGACAATTTCAAATGGCAATTTTCCCGTGGTCCTGTTCTTCATGTTATTGAAAGCGAATTCAGCTTGTGCGAGTGCATAATCCCACTGCTTTGGTTTGTCTCTTGCAAGACACCGAATGATGTTTACAAGTGTTCGATTCACCACTTCAGTTTGTCCATCGTTTGTGGATGATAAGCACTACTAAATTGTAGAGACGTATCAAATCGCTTCCACAATGTCTTCCAAAAGTGACTTAGAAATTTTGTGTCACGATCAGAAGTGATAGTCTTTGGCACTCCATGTAGCCTTACAATCTCTTGAAAGAATAGATTAGCCACCCTTGTTGCATCTGCTGTTTTCTTACATGGAATGAAGTGTGCCATCTTGGAAAATCTGTCGACAACAACAAATACTGAATCTAAGCCTCGTTGAGTCCTGGGGAGGCCCAAAACAAAATCCATCGATAGATCCTCCCATGGGGCATTGGCACAGACAATGGGGTATAAAGGCCAGTGTTTTGAGAGCTTCCTTTGGCTGTTTGGCATACATAGCATCTTTGTACAAAGCGACCAACATCCCTTTTAAGTTGTGGCCAGTAGTAGCGCTCTTCAACTAGTGCAATGCTCTTGTCACGCCCAAGATGTCCTGCTAAGCCACTGCTATGCAACTCTTTCACAACCTTTTCTCTCAAGGAGCACCTTGGAATGCAAAGACGAGAACCCTTAAAAGAGAAAGCCTTCATGGAGATATAAATCACTTCTTTGTCCTGCTTGGCACTTTCTATACCCCTCTTTAAAATCTTCATCTTCAGCAAACAATTCCTTCAAATAATCAAACCCTTCAACTTCGTTGCTTATAGTTACCATCAAGGCTGCCCTACGGCTCAAAGCATCTGCCACCTTATTTTTTTTATCCAGATTTGTGTTTGAAAACATAGGTGTATTGCTGAAAGAATGATGACCATCGACCATGCATGCGATTCAAGTCCTTCTGGCTATCAATGAATTTCAAAGCTTGGTGGTCAATATATAGAATGAACTCTCGTTGAATTAGATAGTGCTTCCAATGACGAACTGCTTGTACAACAGCATAAAATTCCAGCTCATATGTTGACCACGTCTTTCGAGCTTCACTCAACTTTTCACTATAGAAAGCTACTGGTCTTCCTTCCTGGGATAGAACGGCTCCAATGCCTGTGTACGAAGCATCACAATCTGAC
>RXID01017896.1:0-10175 GCA_005019695.1 Trichopus zeylanicus subsp. travancoricus | reverse complement strand
AATACTAGAAGTAGTAACAGTTGTAGCAATAGTTGTAGTTGTAGTAGTAGTTGTTGTAGTAGTAGTATTAATACTAGAAGTAGTAACAGTTGTAGCTATAGTTGTTGTAGTAGTAGTAGTAGTAGTAGTAGTAGTAGTAGTAGTAGCTGTACTAGTGATAATAATAGAAGTAGTAGTAGTACTAATAGTTGTAG
This sequence comes from Trichopus zeylanicus subsp. travancoricus, assembly GCA_005019695.1. NCBI lineage: Eukaryota > Viridiplantae > Streptophyta > Magnoliopsida > Dioscoreales > Dioscoreaceae > Trichopus > Trichopus zeylanicus. Next base: position 9,981 of record RXID01017896.1, on the reverse strand, counting down.
TAGTAGTAGTTGCGGTAGTAGTAGCAATACTAGTAATAGTAGTAGTAGTAGCAGTAGTAGCAATAGTAGTAATAGTAGTAGTAGTAGCAGTAGTAGATGTAATAGTTATTATAGTAGTAGCAGTAGCAGTAGTAGTAGTAGGAGTAGCAGCAGCAGTAGTAGTACTTGTCACAGTAGTTGAAGTAGTAGTAGCAGTAGTACTAGTTGTAATACCTATAGTTGGTGTAGTAGTAGTAGCAGTAGAATTGGTAGTCGTCGAAAGAGTGGTAGAAGTAGTAGCAGTAGTAGTAGAAGTAGTAGTAGTAGGCGTGTTAGGAATACTAGCAGCAACAACAGTAGTAGTAGTATTAGGCATAGTAGTAGCGGTAGTAATAGTACTAGAGGTAGTTGTGGGAGTTTCAGTAGTAGTAGTCATCATAGTTCTAGTCATAGATATAGTAGTAGCACTAGTTGTTGTAGTAGTGGTTGCAGCAAGAATAGTATTGGTACTGGTAGTTGTAGTAGTAGTAGCAGTAAAAGTAGTAGTAGTAGTGGAAGTAGAAGTAGTAGTAGTTAGTAGTAGTTGTTATAATATTAGCAGTAGTAGTTGTTGTTGTAGTAGTAGTAGTAGTAGTAGTAGTAGCAACAGCAGCAGTAGTTGTTGTTGTTGTTGTAGTAATAGTAGGAATAGCAGTCGTAGTTGTTGAAGTAGTTGTAGTAATAGTAATAGTATTAGTAACAATAGTAGTTGTTGTTGTTGTAGTAGTAGGAGCAGGGACAACAGCAGTAGGAACCATAGTGACAAAAGTAGTTGTAGTTGTTGCAGTAGTAGTCATTGTAGAAGTAATAGTAGTACTTGTAGAAGTAGTAGTAGCAGTAGAAGTAGTAGTAGAAGTCATAGTAGAAGTAGTAATAGTCGCAGTAGTACCAATAGTAGTTATAATGCTAGTAGTAGCATATGTTGCAGTAGTAGTAGCAGCAGTAGTGGTAGCAGTACGAGAAGTAGTAGTAGTTGCAGTAGTCATAGTAGTAGTCGTTGTAGCATTAGTAATAGTAGTAGCAGTAGTAGCAACAATAATAGCAGTTGTTTTTGTTGTAGTAGTTGTTGTCATAGTTGTAGCAGCAGCAGCAGCAGTAGTAGGTAGAGCAATAGTTGTAGTAGCAGTAGTCACAGTAGTAGCAGAAGTAGTAGCATTAGTAGCAGTAGCTGCAGTAGTAGCTGTAGTAGTAGTAATAGTAAGAGTAGTAGTAGTAGTAGTTGCATAGTAGCAGTTGTGGCAGTTGAAGTAGTTGTAGCCATAGTACCAGTAGTAGTAGCCGTAGTAGTAGTAGCAGTAGGAGATGTAGTAGCTGCAGTAGTAGCAATAGTTGTTGTTGAAGTTGCAGTAGTATTAGTAGTAGCGACAGCAGCAACAGCAGTAGTAGTAGAAGTAGTAATCGTTGTTGCAGAAGCAAAAGCAGTAGTAGTAGTTTTACAAGAAGTAGTGGTAGAAGAAGTAGTATTAGTAGCAGTATTAGTAGCAGTCGTAGTAGTAGTAGTAGTAGTGGGAATAGAAGTATGAGTAGTAGTAGTAGCAGCAATAGTAGTATTAGTTGTATTGTTAGCAGCAATAGTTGTGGTAGTAGTAGTAGGAGGAGTAATAGCAGTAGTTATAGTTGTAGCAGTAGGAGTAGTAGTACCATCAGAAGTAGCAGTAGGAGTTGTAGGTGTTGTAGTAGCAGCTCCAGTACTAGTAGCAGTCGTAGCAGCCGTAGTAGAAGAAGAAGTAGTTGTTGCATTTGTAGTAGTTATAGTACTACTTGAAATAGCAGCAGTAGTTGTTGTTGTATTTGGAGTAGTAGAAGTGTTAGTAGTAGCAGTAGTAGTATTAGTAGTAGCAGCAGCCGCAGTAGATGAAGTAGTAATAGTAGTAGTAGTAAAATTGGGAGAAATAGCAGCAATTGCAATAGTAGTAATAGTAGCAATAGTGGCAGTAGAAATAGTAGGAGCAGTAGCAGCATTGTTAGTAGCAATAGAAGCAGTTATAGTAGTTGTAGCAGCAGCACTAAAAGTTTTTGGAGTAGTTGTCATAGTTGCAGCAGTACTAGTAGTAGGGGTAGCCATTGTTGTAGTAGTAGTAGTTACAATAGTAGTGGTAGTAGTTGTAGTAGTAATTGCAGTAGTAGTAGTAGATGTTGAAGTTTTTATACCCAAAAAAGTGGTAAGAGAAGTAATAGTAGTAGACGTAGCTAAAGTTGTAAAAGTAGAAGGAAAAGTAGCAGTAGACATAGCAGAATTAGAAGTATTAGTAGTAGCAGTAGCCGTAATAGTAGTAATAGTAGTAGTAGTGGTAGTAGTAGTTGTCGAAGTAGGATTTGTAGTAGTAGTCGCAGTAGTAGGAGTTGTAGTAGGAGTTGTAGTAGCAGCAGTAGCAGCAGTAGCAGTCACAATAGGAGTAGCAGCAGCAGTGGTAGTAGTAGCAGTTATAGTAGTAGTAGTGGTAGTAGTAGGAGAGGTAGCAGTAGTATCAGTAGTCATAGTAGTAGTCATTGTAGTAGTAGAGGTAGTAGTAGCAATAGTAGCAGCAGCAGCAGTTGTAGTAGTAGCAGTAATAGTAATAGTAGTAGTCATAGTTGTAGCAGTAGTACTAGGAGTACTCTTAGTAGAAGTAGTTGTAGTTGTAGTCGCAGTAGTAATAATAGTAGTATTAGTAGTAGTAGCAGCAGCAGTAGTTGCTGAAGTAGTAGGAGTCGTACGAGTAGTAATTGTAGTAGTTGTTGTCACATTAGTAGTAGCAGTTGTAATAGTAGTGGTAGCTGTAGTAGTATTAGTTGTAGTACCAGTAGTAGGAGAAGTAATAACAATAGTAGTTGTAGCCGTAGTTGTTGTAGAAGCAGCAATAGTAGCTGTAGTTGTTGTTGGAAGAGTGGTAGCAATTATTGTAATAGTAGTTGTAGTAGCGGTAGTTGCAATAGTTGTAGAAGTACTGCTACTACTACTACTAGTACCCCTACTGCTACCATTACTACTATCGTTATTAGTGCGACTACTACTTCTACTACTACCACTACTGTTACTGCTTCTATTACAACTTCTACTACTACTATCACTACTACCACTCTTATTACTGCTGCTACTGCTGTTGTTGCTTCTCGAACTACTATAACTACTACCACTATTACTAATCCTATTACTTCTACAACTACTACAACTACTACTACTCCTACAGCTGTTGCCTCTATAACTACTACTAGTACTACCTATATTAGTACTGCAACTGCTACTTCTACTACTACTATTACTCATGCTACTACTACTACCATAAGTACTACTACTACTGCTGCTTCTACTGCTACGACTATCAGTACTACTAGTACTACTACTATTACTACAACTGCTACTACTACTGCTACTATTCCTACTTCCACTATTACTACTACTACCACTATTACTATAATTACCCTAATTACTACCACCACCCCCACTACTACTACTTCTTCTACTACTATTACTACTCCTAATACCCCAACTATTACTACCACTACTACCGTTGCTGCCACTACAACTACTACTACGACAACTATTACAATTATTACCACTACTACTACATTACTTCTACTAGTGCTACAACTACTACTACTATTACTACTACTACTACTACTACTACCGCCACTACTACTATTTCTACAACTACAACTACTACCACTACTACTACTATCATTACTTCTATAGCTGTTGTTGCTGCTGCTCTAACTACTATTACTATTACTAATACTACAACTGCTACAACAACTAGTACTACTAATATTACTACTACTACTACTTCGTGTACTGCTACTATTATGAATTCTATTACTGCTACTATAGCTGCTAGTACTACTATTACTACTACTACTAATACTCCCACTACTATCCTTACTAATACAACAACAACAACAACAACAATAACAACAACAACTACTACTACTACTACTACTACTGCTACTGCCACTATTACTACTACTACTACTAGTACTACTACTACTACTACTACTACTACTATGGCTGCAGCAACTACCACTACGACTACTCCAACTACTACTATTATTACTACTACTATAACAATTACTTCTAATAATGCTACAACAACAACAACAACAGCAGCACAACTACTACTACTACTACTACTACTGCTACTACGACGAACAACGATACGGCTTACTAGTTACTACTACGTCCCGACGACTTACTAAGACTACAACTACTACTACCGACTCCGCGACTGACTGACTACTTTACTACACGACTACTACCACAAAAACGACTCCTTCGGTACTACTACTCTTGTAACTACTGACTCGGCTAACTACTATCCGATACTACACTACTGAGGACGAAACTGCTGCTACTAATACTGTTTCTACTACTACTACTACAACAACAACAACAACTACTACAACCCCTACTACTATGGCTGCTACTACTATTACATCTACTATTGCTACTGCTACTCCTACTACTACCCCTACTACTACTACTACTACTACTCCTCCTACTACTACTCCTACTACTACTACTGCTGCTATGACTACTACTCTTACTACTAATACTTCTACTACTTGTACTCCTACACCTGTTCCTACTATTACTCTGATTACTTTTACTACATGCAATACCATTACTACAGATGTTGTTGCTGCTACTACTACTACAACTACTACTATAACCTATACTATAACTACTACAACTACTTCTACCGCTACTAGTACTACTATTACTACTTCACCACTACTACTACTATTTCTACTACTACTAGTACTACTACTGCAAGGGCAACAACAACTACTACTAAAACAATAACTACTACTACTGCTACTACTACACCCACTACTGCGGCTCCTGTTGCTATTGCTATTTCTACTACCCCTACTACTACAACTTCTACTACTACTACTACTACAACTATGACTACTCCTAGTACTTCTACAACAACAACTACTACTACTACCCTACAACTACCACTACTTCTTCTACTACTAGTACTCCTTCTAATACTAATGCAACTATTACTGCTACAATTGCTACTACTACTACTATTACTACTACAATGACTACTACTATAACTTCTACTGCTACTACTACTCATACTACTAGTACAATTACAAGTACTACTACTGCTACTTCTACTAGTACTACTATTACTACAATGACTACTACTATTACCACGACTAAAACAATAATAACAATAACTACTACCACTACTACTGCACCACTACTACAACTACTACTACTAGCACTACTACTACTCCACCAACTACTACCATTACTACTAATAATACTTCTACTTCTTCTACTACTACTACTACTATAATAACGCCTTTGGCTACTACTACTTCTACTCGTACTATTATTACTACTGCTATAACTACTACTACTCCTACTGCTACTACTAATAATACAACTACAACTAATGCTACTGCTGCTACTACTACTCCTCCTACAACTACTACTTCTACTACTTCTACCACTGCTTCTACTACTACTGCTACTACAACCCTTGCTACTACTACTACTGCCACTTCTGCTACAACTCCAACAACTACTACTACTCCAACTCTAACTCCTACTGCTACTCCAACTACTACTTTAGCTGCTATAACTATTACTACAATAACTACTACTATTGCTGCTACTATTAATGAAATAATTGCTACAGCAACTACTACTACTATTATTGCTAGTGGTACTACTACTGTAACTCTTATTACCACAACTGCTACTACTACTACTGCTACTATTACAATGACTACTACCACTCCTAACACTCGTACGACTTTTACGACTACTACTCCAACTACTATTGCAACAATTACACTCCTACTACCACCACCACTACTACTACTATTACAACAACTACTACTACCACTACTACTATTACTACTATTACGACTACTGCAACTGTTACTACTACTCCAGCTACTATTACAACTAGTACCACATATTACAACTACTACAACCACTTCTACTATGACTACAACAACTACAACAACTACTTCTACTACTGCAGCAACAATAACAATAACTCCCACTACTACTAGTACTATTACTACTACTACTACACATAGTGCTACTACTACTACCACTACTGCCAGTACAACTACTGCTACTGCTACTACATCTTCTACTACTACTGCTATTGTTGCTCCTACTGCGACTACCATTACTACTACTGCTGCTCTACTGCTACTAGTACTACTTCTACTTCTACTTCTACTCTATTGCTACTATTATTACTGCTACTACAACAATAACAACTACTACTACTACTCCTACTACTGCTACTGCTACTACCTCTAGTTCTAATACTACTACGAATGCTACTACTATTATACCTACTACCATTGCTATTGATACGCTACTGCTGCCACTAATACTATAGCTCCTACTACTATAATAGCTACTGCTACCGCTACAATAGCTACTACTATTACTACTACTACTACTATGGCTACTGCTACAGCTGCTACTACCACTATCGCTATTACTACAGTTGCTACTGCTACTACTGCTACTACTGTCGCTACTTTTGCTACTACTAATGCTGCTATTACTACTGCTAAAACTACTACTACTACTATTATTATGACAACTACTATTACTATTACTACTACTACTGCTGCTCTTGCTAAAATTGCTACGACTGCAACTTCTGCTACTACTACTGCCATAATGGCTACTATTGTTGCCACTACTATGACTGCGGCTATAACTACTACTTCTACAAATCATATAATAGCAATAATAATAACTACTACTACTACTATTACTACTACGCCTACTACTACAATAGCAACTACTACATAACTACTACTGCTGTTGCTACTACAGCTACAACTACTACTCCTAATACGACTACCACTGCTACTACAACAATAACAACAACAACTACTACTGGTACTACTACTACTACAACAACAACTTCTGCTATGACTACAACTAGCCCTACTACTTCTGCTGCTATTGCTACTACTACTACTACTATTACTACTACTACTACTACTACTACTACTACTACTTCTCCTACAACCACAACTACTACTACCAGTACTGCTGCTACTACAACAACAACTACTACTACAACAATTGCTTCTAGTACTACTGTTACTACTTCGGCTACTACTACTTCCATTGCTACTCCAACTACTTGTCATACTACTACTGCTACTACTACTACTAGTACTAGTACTACTGCTGCTACTACTGCTACTACTACAACAACAACAACTACTGCTGCTACTACAACTAGTACTCTACTACAACTACTACTATAGCTACTACTACTGCTACTACCACTACTACTTCAAGTACTAATACTATTGCTACTGTTGCTGCTACGGCTGCTACTACTACTTCTACCACTACTGCTACTGCTACTACTACTGCTACTACTATTATTACTACAACTGCTACTAATAGTACTACTACTACTACTACAACAACAACTACTAGTAGTACTACCGCTTCTCCTACAACTACAACTACAACTCCTGCTGTTGCTACTACCATTACTCAGACGGCTACAACTACTACTACTGCGATAAATTTTACTACTACTGATGGTTCTACTACTACTTTGCTATTATTTCTGCTACGGATGCTACAACTTTTACTATAACTACTACTTATATTAATACTACTACTACTACTACTACAACAACTACTACTACTTTTGCTAAAGATAATGCTACTACTATGACTACTACTACTAGTTCTGCTACTGCTAACACTACTGCTACTGCTACTAGAACTACTCCTTCTACTTATACAATACCTGCTACTACTACTTGTACTGTTATTGCTACAGCTGCTACTATTGCTGCTTCTATTTCTACTGCTACTACTACTACTACTATTGTTACTACAACTATTACTACTATTACTACAACTACAACAACTGTGGCTGCTGATACTGCTACTGCTACTATTGTTGCTACAACTACTACTATGACTACTTCTACTACAACTACCACTATGAGCACTACTTCTACTACTACTAATGCTTTTGCTGCTCCTACAACTACTGCTGCTACTACTGCTATTACTACTTTTGCTGTTGCTACTTCTGCAGCTGCCACTACTAGAACAACAACAACAACTACTGCTACAATAAATGCTACTACTAGTAATACTACAACTAGTACCACTACTACTGCTACTGTTACTAGTATTACTACTTATACTATTACTACTGCTACTACAGCTCCTACTATAGCTACTACTATTACTATGGCTACTACTACTACTATAGCTACTACTACAACTATTACTGCTGCTACTACTACTACTACTACTACAACTACTGCTACTACTATTGCTACTAGAACTACTACTTTTGTTACTACTAATACTACTACTCATTCTACTACTAGTACCATTGCTAATACTGCTGCTGCTACTATAGCTATTACTACTGCTTCCCCTACTTATACTACTTCTGCAACTACTGCTGCTATGGCTACTACTACTCCTACGACAATAACTACTACTACAGCTACCCTAACTATTACTTCTACTACTACTACTCCTACAGCTACCTCTATAATAACAACAATGACGACGATGACTACTACTACTACTACAAGAATAGCAACAACAACAACAATAACTACTAGTAGTACTACTACTACTACTAGTACTACTAGTATGACTACTAGTAGTACTACAACAACTACTACTACAAATACTACTACTAGTACTACTATTTCTACTACTCCTATTGCTACTACCACTAGTTCTGCTACTACTACTCCTCCTCCTCTTCCTACTACTACTACTACTATGAATTCTGCTACTATTTCTATCGCTACTACTACTAGCACTTCTACTACAACACCTACTACTATTACTATTACTATCACTAGAACAACTACTACTACTTCTACTATAATTACAACTACAACAATAACAACTAGTACTACTATTGCTGCTACTACTACTGTGACTACAGCCACTACGACTATTACTTCTGCACTACTACTTCTATTACCACTACTACTGCTACTGTAACTACTGCTACTACTACTACGACTACTACTATTAGTACTACTACTACTACTACTACCCCTACTACTACTACCACTACTATTAGTCATACTACTACAACTGCTACTACTGCTACTTTTCGTACTACAACTATTGCTACTAAGACTACAACTATGACTGCTATTGCTACTTGTACTACTACTTACTTTGTGTAATAATAGTTGCTAACTAGTACTTCAGCTACTACTACAACTGCTGCTAGGGCTATAATAACTATAACTATTACTACCACTTCTCATATTACCACTACTGCAGCTACCACTACTACTATAGGTAATATACTACTACTACTATTGCAACTACTACTAGTACTACTATAGGTAGTAATACTAGTAGTAGTAGTAGCACCAACAACAGCAGTTGTAGCAGTAGTAATAATGGAAGCAGTAAGTGTAATAGTAGTAGTAGTAGTAGTAGTAGTAATAGTAGCAGTTGTTATTGTTGTTGTTGTTGTAGTTGTAGTAGCAGTAGTAGTTGTAGTTTTAGTAGCAGTAGTACTTGTAGTAATAGTAGTAGAAGTAGTAGTAGTAATAGTAGTAGTAGTAATAGTGGTAGTAGTAGTTTTTGTGATAGTAATAGGAGTAGTAGTTGTGGTAATAGTCGTAGTAGTAGTAGTGTTGTTGTAGTAGTTGCAGTAGTTGTAGTTGTACTAGTAGTAGTAGTAGTAGTAGTGGCAGCAGTAGTGGTAGTAGTAGTAGTATGGGTAGTAGTAGGACTAGGAGTTGGAATATGAGTAATCAAAGGAGTAGTTATAGTAGTTATAGTAGTATTAGTAGAAGTGGTACTAGTAGTTGTAGTGAGAGTAGCAGAAGTATTAGTTGGAATAGTAGTAGTAGTTGAAGTTGTAGCAGCAAAGCCTTTAGTAATAGTAGTATTAGTAGCAATAGGAGTGGTAGTAGAAGTAGTAGCTATAGTAGTAGTAGTAGTAGTAGTAATAGTAT
>RXID01017891.1:0-43060 GCA_005019695.1 Trichopus zeylanicus subsp. travancoricus | reverse complement strand
CAGTTCTATCTAGGATATAAGACCTCGAAAATAAGCTCGGCATAAGACCTCAAATTAACCTAAGGCATAAAACCTTAGGTTCATCCAGGGTATAAGATCTTGGCAATAAGCCAAATAGAAAACCTCAGTAATAAGCTAGCATAAGACCTTGAATTCACCTAAGGCACAAGACCTCAGATTCACCTAGGGTATAAGACATTGGTGGTAAGCTAGGCATAAGACCTTGGATTCACCCTGGGCATAAAATCTTGGTGATAAGCCATACATAAGACCATGTTCTACCTAGGGAATAACACCTTGAGAATAAGCTAGACATAGACCTCAATTCTACTTGAGACATAAGACCTTGGTAATAAGCCTAGCATAAGATCTCAAATTCATCTGGGTATAAGACCTCAATGATAAGCTAGGCATATGAACTCGGTTCTACATGAGGTATAAAACCTTAGTGATAAGTGAGGCATAAGACCTTGGTTCTATCCAAGGTAAAATACCTCAGCAAAAAGCTAGGCATAAGACCTCGAATTTATCTAAGGCATAAAACCTTAATAATAAGCCTGACATAAGACCTCAAATTGACTTGAGTCATAAGATCTTGACAGCAAGCTAGGCATAAGACCTCGACAACAAGTTAGGCATAAGACCTTGGTTTTATACCAAGCATATGACTTTGGTAATAAGCCAACCATGATAAGCTCAGGCCTTTGCCAAGACTTAAGATTCTTATGTAAAGCTTTCACCTTAAGTCACACTATGGTCCTTGAAGTTTCTCTCTTAATAGTCCCTCTCTTCCCTCATCCATTCTCCTCTTGGTGGAAGGATGAGTATCAATTATATCAAGTTTAAGTACCACTACTTAAAGATCTTCAAAGCCAACCATTGCAAAGGTGAGCTATGACTTTTCACTTTATAGCAATCTTCACCAAGGCTAGAGGGTGAAACTATATGTTGCTATGCAAGTGTAATGAACAACAATTAACCTTTGAGTGAGCTTGGGTCAAGATGTGTGCAAGAGGGATGTGAGCTAAAGATGTAAAGGGAAAAAGGCACAAGTAAAAGAAAATCTCTTTCATTCATCAAAAGAATATCATATTCGAGGGGAAACTCAATTACAAAAGCTTTCTACAAGAAAAGATGAAGGAGAATAATGTGGGACTATTTCGAGGATGTTGGGGCTTCGACGAACTCCTTCGGAGCAACAGCCGCTCAAGGCTTAGCGGATGCCTTAGCTTCTTTCTCCCCCTAGATAATCTCCTTATACTCCCACTTGAGGTGATGAATCCTCAAGTCATTGCAAAGTTCCACTCAGAGGTCATCAAGCTTGAAGTCAGGATCATAATGAGTCTTTTTTCCCTACAACAAAGGTAGCCCTTAGAGAAGGAGTTGGCAGAGAGGGGGCCCTACTCCCGGGGATACTCATAACTAGCTTTAACTCAAGAACAACCTGCATCTTGCATAGTTTCAAGGACTTCATGTACTCTCAGCTCTAGTGGAACATGGCCACTGCCCATCCTTTGCCTGGTCTAACTCGGCCTTTTGCCAAGCCTCCACCAAGCCTCCAATTCCTTCAGCCTTGTTTAGTCTGAATCTCACTCCACTTAGAGGATATTTCTCTCCTCCTTTACCTCCTTCTTCATCTTCCCAATCTCAAGCTGGAGTGACTCAATTTAAGAACAAAGGAAGTTCACATCCTCCTAGGTTTTAGTTTTCTTATTCTTCTTAGAACCCATTTGCTTCTAAGCTTCAAAAAGTGTTGACCCATATAATAAAAAAATTAATATCTACAACTGAGCTAAAAGTTAGTGAAAAAGAAAAAAAGGAGCAACATTAATGGAAGAGGACGTTCAATATGGCGGTTTCCACTATCCCCTTAATGAAGATCAAATCTACAAGGAGCCACTTAATATTGGTGTTTCCACTATCTCCAAAATCTCTGAGGAAATACTCCTCGGTGTCCATCTCCTTACTTAAGGGGCTTAAATAATTGGAGGTGGACCTCACTAACACTTTGATATGGGGAGGAGGAGGTGTAGGTTAAGAAGTCATAACTACCTTCTTTTTGTAGTTAGCAAACTTTGTGAAAGAAAAGTTCAATGCTCGGGTGGCCTCTCCTATGGATTCAACTTAAGAGAGGAACTTAGAAAGGTGAGTTATCACCTATCCATTCTTTGCCTACTTTTCACCATAGATCAACTTACTCCTCTCACCTCTTCCTCCCTAAGCCTTGGACAGAAACCTGAGGGTGAGCATTGCCTTCCCCTTCGAAATGCCTCTTTGGAGATAATAGGACAAGGGACACCCAAGAAGTGCTTGCCTCCTTCTTTTTGCCCTAGAAACTCATTCATGAACAAGATCTAGGTCAACCCTGTATAAAATATGACCAATGATTAAATCAAGGAGAAAGCAACTGAAGAATCAAGGATACAAAATTCTAACATACTTACTGATTTTCCAAGCTATGAATAAGCCATGCTCTAGCAAATAAGCCTTATCGAATCACGTGAGAGCAGATCTAACATCCTTAATCTCATCTACCCAAGAGATTAAAAGCAAGTGAACCTCAGAATGGATCTCTAGGTCAGCTCAATGAGTGGAAGGGTTGCCCCACCCACAAGAAAAAAACTTAGTTTACCATAGTAAAAATCCTAAGGAGATGATGGTCTTTCTAAGAGTAGTGGAGCTAGGGTTTTAAGGAAAATAATTTACACTATTTCTTAGGATCAAAATACCATTTACCCCCTATTTTTAAACCCTTACAAACATTGAAGGCATCCCTGAACATTTCAACAGTTGTGCTAAAACCTTTAGATCAACTAGGTTCGAAGAATGGTGAGACATATTTTGGTGTTGGCCATAATTTGATCAAGGGAGAGGTCCCAGTCTCCCAAGATATCCAAAGTAAAGCTATCTATAGGGTACTTAAAGATACTTTCGAACATCTCCCAATAGGCACTAAACTCAAACTTAAACTCCTCTCTCAATTTGTTACTCTTGTCCTTAGACACCCACAAGTCCAACTTTATCCCATCCAAAAAGCTAAACACGCTGACTAAGTCCTCTAGGTTTTTCTCCTAAAAAGTGGATTTAGAAATCCAAACATTCACCTTTGGGATTCCTAATAAAGTACATAATCAAATGCCACTTTCCAAAGCCGAACAAGGTCCCCTAATCCAAAAGAGCCACAATGGTTGAAAAGGATAAAAAATGACTTCCTCTGGGGTAATTTCCCAAGTGGACTCGAAGCTACTAGTGGAGGAATAGCAAATAGCTTGGAACCAACCTCTGCAAAAGAGGATAGGATAGCCAGAGGAGTTGGCCTCTTGGAGGTTGCAACAATAATGGAGGGCGTGGAGCTCAACCCACCAACACAGAGAACCAAGGTGGATGTTGCCTTGGAGGATGAAGCTATGGTTACTAAGACTGATGGAGTGGCAAGTCTCTTATCAAAAGATGACCCCCATCTAGGGGAGAAAGGAGTTGAAGAAGATGTCATTTCAAAAAAAAATTAGCAAATGAAGAAGAAATGAAAGCAAGGGTTGCAAAAGACACAAGACAAAGATTGCCAAAAATGGTGAAAAGAGATAAAGAAATCCTTAAACAGCCTTCCCCAAATCATCAAGTCATTGTCACATGAAATGATGAAGCCTAAAAGGTTGGAGCCAGAGATCACTATAACAATCATGAGGCACATGTGTCCACATCAAGGACCATCTCGATATCTAAAGGGATGCCTCTAGACCATTGCATTGGAATAAAATAAACCCTAATAATTTTATAATTTGATAGGGCGGTGTCCCAGCTCCTGAAGAAGTCACATTTATTGGTAACATGCACCCGACACAATGTTACAAATAGGTGACTTACCTCACAAGGAGTCACGACGGTCATTGCCCCTCATGATTTAATGAAGTGGTTAGACTTGACCTCAAGAATTCAAAATGGTACACTCCAAAAAACACATCTAAGCCAGTGAAAGAGGAAGTAACTCCACCCATCGAGCCACCTAAACTCCATGACTAGAGATGGGGGCTATTGATGATACATTGAGCTAAAGATAGTTGAATTAAAAGCAAATAGGGACTTGACTTGTGGCATGGACTGCTAATTGAGGTGACTGAGCTATCGGCCTTGAGGCCATTATCTGAGGTGATGTTATCGAGTTCAAGTCACTACGAGGATATCATTGTAGTCCATCTAGTAAACACATGTCTCAAGGCCAACTAGAATATTTGACAAGTTCGACCCATATATAAATATGATTAGGTATTTATGAAAATCAAGAGGACACAGATCCTAGGGGAACCATTAGCAAAAAATCTAGGAGTGATGGTAGTCAAATAAGGAGAGTTCGATATAATTAGGACTAAGATCAGAAAATCCCAAATATTGTCAAAGACCTTCCCTACCTATAAAACAAGGAGCAGCCACGAAGATAGGGGGACTCACTCTCTTGAATTCTCTATTTCTCTCTCTCTCTATGAACAAAAATCAATGATAAGCCTTTTGACTTGAGTGTCAAAGTAGCTATCGTCAAAGAATCTCCCGGTGTTCCTCCTCACGGCTCTTCTTCTCCTGGTGGTCCTCCTCATGGCTCTTCTTACTCTTGCAAATTAGCGACAAGTTGGCGAAGCGGATTCAATCTCGAGGAACCTTCTGGATTAGAACTAGTATTAAACTAGTGTTCGTCAATAATACTATACTATTTTAGGATACTACTATACTACTACTACAACCATACATTAGTAGTAGTATACTAGTATAGTAGTAGTATATTAGTAGTAGTAATAGCAATAGAAGTACTAGTAGTAGAATAGTAGTAGCGATAATAGTAACAACGGTAGTAGTAGTATTATAGTAGTAGTATTATAGTAATAGTATAATAGTAGTAGTATTAGTTGTCATATAGTAATACTAGTAATAGTAGCATAGTAGTAGTATAGTACTAATAGTAGTACTACTATAGAAGTTGTACAATAGTAAAAGTAATTGTAGTAGCATAATAAAGTATAGCAATATAGTAATAATATAGTAGTAGTATAACGGGAATAATATAGTAGTAGTACAATAATAATAGTACAGTAGTAGTAGTACTAGTTATGTAGTATATTAATAATAGTATTAGTAGTAGTATAATAATAATAATAATATAATAGTAGTATAATATTAGTAGTATAATATTAGTAGTATAATATTAGTATAATCGTAGTAGTATAACAGTAATATAATATAATAATAGTATTGCTAGTAGTAATATAATACTAGTAGTATAGTAGTAGTAATAGTATAGTGAAAATATTACTTGTAGTAGTAATATAGTAGCATATTGCTTGTAGTAGTATAGTTATATTTGCAGTAGTAGAATTATAGTAGTAGTATAGTATAACAATAATATACTTATAATAGTCATATAGTATCATATTTATAATATTACTAGCATAGTAGTAGTAAAACAAGCAGTATAATAGTAGTAGTAGTATTAATAGTAGTAGTGTAGTAGTAATATAACATAATACTAGTACTATTAGTAATAGTAGTAAGATCATAATAGTAGCATTAGTAATAGTATAGTAGTAATATAGCAACAGAAATAGTATTATAGTAGTATAGTATTAGTAGTTATAGTATAATAGTATTACTAGTAGTAATTATTATTCTAGCAATAATAGTAGTATAGTATTGTTATTATTATATTACTACTGATATACTAATGCTACTATGCTACTATTATTTTATAACTATACTACTATTAGTACTACTAATAGTGCTACTATTATTTCTACAGTAGTATTATTTTGACTACTATTACTATACTACTATTGCTACTACTACTATTGTTGCTACCACTACTACTATTTTTATTACTATTATAATATTTCAATACTACTAGTAGTACTACTACTACAACTACTACTAATACACTATTATTATACTATTATTATTACTAGTACTGCTACAATACTACCACTATTATTATTACTACTACTATACTATAATATTATTATTATGTTACTATTATGGCTATATTTCTGTTATTACTACTATTACTTCTACTACTATACTACTACAATTTCTATTCTAATATACTATTACTGCTATACTATTATTACTAATACTACTACTATTATAGTAAACAACTAGGACTACTACTACTATACTACTGTGGGATCCAAATTGACTGCTTAGGGCAACAAAGACCCCTAATGGCAATCTTGAAACAACAAATAAAAATATAAAGTGGTTTAAGTGCAATCAGGCATTATGAAAAAATAACTTCCAATAGATGTAAGCTTCTATTTTTAATTCCCAACAATTATCAAAAGCCTCCTAAAGCTAGAAACCTAATTAATAAAAATAGAGATGCAAAGGAAAGAAAGCATAATTTGATTGATTTGAGGAAAGGGTTACAAGGCTTAAGCATATCCTCACTTTATATTTTGAAAAAATTTAAATTTGTAATGATAAAAGAAGGTGGAATGAGAAAAGAAGTAGGAATAACTTGATGTGCATCATTGCCCTACTTCAATGCCCTTGTCCGAGTGGAACTTGACTCAAGGGGATGCTTAATTGGATCCCTGGAGGATGTTGATAACTTGGCTTGTATTAGTTGACCCCATTAAGATCTAAATTTTACTACTAACCTTTTGTTTATTGTCAGTTGACTTCTTTTGATTCTTGACTTGAGAAAAAATGATTAGTGACACTAGCTTATGCTAATAACTTCTAATTCGATAATCGATAACCTTTTGGCATGTTGTTGATTTAGTCTGAAGATTCACTAACGGCGTTTAGGGTTGTTTACGTAAGCATCAGCAACAGCTTTTGAGTTGGTTTAACTCTAAAATATAGCTAATAGCTTGCAAGCGTGTCATCAGTTAACTTTGATATAATTTTTAGTTTGATAATGGATGGCCTCATTGGTATATTATCAATTAAGATTGAAGCATTACCAATGGCTTTTAGGGTTGGTTTAGCTAAGCATCACTAACAATTTTTGAGTTGGCTTAGGCTAAAAGTATGGCCGACAGCTTTGAGCGTGCTGTGAAATTTTTTAAATTTTTTATTTTATAATCGACTACCTCATTGGTGTGTTGCCAATTAAGTTTGAGGTGCAACCAATGGCTTTTGGGGTTGTCTTAGATTTTTGAGTTGGCTTAGCTTTGAAGTGTTGTTGACAACTTTAAGTGTATTATCTGTTGACTTTGTTTAAACAAGAAATCTAACTGACTAGCTAAGCAAGTTCATGACTACCATAGTTTGATTTGATTTAAAAATTGATGGCCTCATTGGTGTATTATCGATTAAGTTTGAGGCATCACTAACAACTTTTGGGGTTAGCTTAGTTAAGCATTACCAATAGCTTTTTACTTGGTTTAGCATTGAAGTGTGGGCGACAATTTTAAGCATATTGTCAATCGACTTTATTTGATTTTTGACTTGATAATCAATAATCTTATTAGCATGTTGTCAATTACATTTGAGGTCTCATTAATGACTTTTAAGGTTGGTTTAGCCAAGCATTACCAATGGCTTTTGAGTTGCTTTAGCTTTGAAGTACATCCAAAGACTTTTTCTAGTTTCAAATTTTGTGAGCTAGCTAAGCTAGTGGCCCAATCCTCTCCAACTTCTTGACTTGTCCAATAAGATCTTGGAAAGTATGGATAGAAGAAGAACTTAGATATGGTGCCATTTAGTTCTTCCTTATGTTACTAAGAACTATATTTATAGTTTCAAATTGGCTTATGGATTGTTCACACCTGATACTAAGGTTTCTCTATCATGTGATATAATCTAAGACCGATTTGTTGTCCCACTTTAGGGTTGAAACAAGGTCTACAATGGCCACCTTGTTGCTAATTCCTCTAAACCTGATTTGGAAAACTCCTTTTATTTTTGACCAACTTTATATGAACTCTGATTGTAACTAGCATACCACTCAAATGCTACTCTAGTTAAACTTGTTAAAAATTGGCAAAATAACAACGAGGAGTTATTACTTGAGTCCCCAAATAGAGTTACAAAATGAGGCATATGCTATTTAGGGTTGTCAATGCCATTAAATTGTTTAAACTTGGCCACCGTATAGCCTTTAGGATATGGTACTTGGTCATAATGATTAGGATATGATTTATCTACATTATTTATCATATTCATGTCACTTCCTTATCTTACTTGTATAGCCACCATTTGTTGTACTTACTGCAGGATGTATGCTAGCAGCTCCACATTGGTAGGAATTTCTGAGATCGAGGATTTGGTATCCTTACTGGTGAAGGACCTACATTTTCAAGGATTTAACCTACAAGTGGTGTGTCTTCTATCACCTCTATGGCATGAGATGACTATTGAGATCTCTCCAACTTTTAAGCTTTTTTCTCATTTGTATTATCATCTGCATTCATTCATACCCTTCTTTTGAGCTTCATCTTTCTCTTTCTTTTATTATCTCAGTTGCCCTCACAATGCTTCTACGGTCATTTTCTATTAGAACTTTCAATTAGGACCAAGACTTCTGTCAATACATGATGGTCTACATCTTGAGGATTAGGTCTTGGTTTGGTTTATTCTAGATTGAGGTTAATTTCTCCCATCAGTTGGGTTACCTCATTTAGGAGTTTGCTCATGGAATTAGTAGTCACACCTTCTCTCAGGTGTGGTAGTAAGGATTGACTTATAAGGACTCTTTCTTCCTGAACTCTTTATTTGTAAGTCTTGTTAATGCAACCATCTTTAATGTTTGACATGTTGAGGTGTGGGCTTAAAGTCCCTCATAGAGTCATGATAAGAAATAACTTTGACAATATGAATAGTCTCATTTTTTGGAGTCTCATGATGGATAGTAGCCTTATAGCTCACAAGCTAGCCTTAGTGTGATAGATGTTCAATGAGCCCACAGATTAGCCTTAGCCCAAATGGATGTTCAGCGTGGTCACAGACTTGCCTTAGTACAAGTAGACGTTTGGCAAACTCGCAAGCTGGCCTTAGTTCAAATAGACATTCAACAAGCTCACAAATTGACCTTAGTCCAAAAAGATATTCAATGAGCTTGGAAGCTAATTTTAGTCTAAAAATAATTTTGGAACAAGCCCATGGGTTGGCTCTAGACTGTTGGTGTGGACATACAAATTAAGACTAAAAATATATCCATTTCTTTTTGCAACAATGCTTTTTTTCCAACAACGTTTCTTCTTTTTTGTATTTCTTACTTTTATTTCTCTTTTTGTTCTTTCTCGTCACACACGGGCACTCTTTTGTTTTTTTCATTGTTTACACTTCTCTCTTCTCTTCCTTTACAACTGAAAATAATATTTTTAAAATTTTTTTTTTCCACTTTCCTTCCCTCTCCCATGTGGGGTATCTCTTTGTTTTACTTCTTTTAATTTTTCTCCTCCTACAACTAGGACAACAATCATATTCTTTTAATTAAAATTTTATTTTTTTCTCTTTCCTACTTTCCCTCTCCTTCTTCATCATCTTCTCCCTAATAGTAGTATAGTAGTAGTACAGTAGTAGTAATATAGTTTTAGTACAATAATATTATAATAGTAACATAATTGTTATTATAATAGTAGTAATATAGCAATAGTAGCAATAGCAGTATAGTAGTAGTAGAAGTATAAAAATAGTAATTATAGTAATATAGTAATAGCATTGTAGGTAATATCATAAAAGTAAAATAATAGTATAATAATAGTAATAATAGTATAATAGTAGTGGTATACTAGTAGTATAGTAGTAGTATAATAATAATAGTAATATACCAGTAGTAGTAGTAATAGCAACGTAGTAGTAGTAGTGTAACAGTAGTAGTAGTGTTAGTAGTATAATAAAAGTAATAATACAGTAATGTAGCAATAGTAGTTATATATTAATAGTACTAATAGTATAATAATAGCGATATAGTAATAGTATAATAGTAGTAGTAGTATAGTAGTTGCTTAATAACAGTATAGTAGTAGTAATCATATAGTAGTAGCATAATAGTCATATAGTAGCTATAATTATAGTGTATTAGTTATATTATAATATTAGTATAATAATAATATAGTAGCAATAGAAGTTACAATAATAATAGTAATAATATTGTAGTAGTATAATAGTAGTAGTAGTAAAAATATATTAGTAGTAGTAGGATGATAGTAGTAGCATAGTAGTCATAGTAATATAGTAAGAGTAGAAGTATAGTAGTAGCAGTTATTATTGTAATATATTAGTAACAAAATAGTATAATAGTAGTATATTAATCTTATAGTAGTAGTAACATAGTAATTATATAGTAGTAGTATAATCATATTGTAATAGTACTAGCATTATTGTGAAAGTAGTATAGTAGTTATATAGTAGTAATAATAGTTGTAGTTATATAATAATAGAATAATAATATTACAGAAGCATTATATTAATACTATAGTAGTAGTGGTGGAACTGATAGTCATATTGTAATAGTAATAGCAATAGTTTTAGTTATATAATATTAATTGAAACTATTATTGTATAATCGTAACATGGTAGTATAGTAGTAATATAGTATTAACAATAATAGTAATAATAAAGTTATAGTATTTATAGTATAGTAGTAGAATAGTGTATTAATAAAATTATAGTCATGGTATAATATAATAGCAATAGTATTATAATAGTAAAATAATGGTTGAATTGTATCGGTAGTGATAGCATTGCAGTAATATAGTAGCAGTATAGTAGTATTAAATTAATAGTAAAGTAGTAGTATTATAAAGTATAGTAATAACATATTAGTGATAGTAGTATAATAACAATAATAGACATAATGTAATGGTAATATAATAGCCATAATAATATTACATGGTAGTAGTAATAATATAGCAATAATATCGTAATAGTATGATACTAATTATTGTGTTAATATAATAGTAGTAGTCTATTAGTACTATAGTAATAATATAATATACTATATAATACTAGCTAATAATTATTATACTATTATAATATTACTACTATATTATTATTATAATACTATTATACCACTATACTAGTATTATACTATAATACTACTAGTATTATATTATTGGTATAATCCCTAATATTATTATACTAATGCTATATTACTAATACTACTACTTTTATTACTACACTACTTCGACAATACTATTACTGTTGATAATATATTACTACTATCTCTAGTAATAATAATATAATATTAGTATAGTGGTACTAGTAGTACTATAGTACTAGTATAATAATAGTATAATTGCAATATAGGTCAAATATAGCGGTATAATAATATGGTAGTAGTATACAAGTATAATAATAGAATAATAATAATAGTATTGTAGTAATATACTAGTAGTACAATCATGATGGTATTATAAAAGTAATTATATTAATAGTATAGCAGTAATAATATAGTTGTAGTATTAGTATAGTAGTAGTATAACAATTGTAATAGTAATAGTAGTTGTAACAGTACAAACAGTAGTATTGTAATTGTATAGTAATATAGTAGTAATATAATATTAATATAATACTAGTATAATAGTATGGTAGTATACTACTACAGCTACTATTACTATTATACTACTATATTATACTACAAATATTATGCGTTATTATGCTACAACAATAACTACTATCACTTCGATTATCTACTATAATTCTACTAATATTTTTCTACTGTTGCCACACAACTGCTATTCTACTATTATCAATCCTATCATTATTATACTAGTACTACTATTTCTTTACTGCTATAATAATATTATAGTATTATTATATTATTACTATCTTACTCTTGCACTATTATAATACAATACTATTGTTCTACCATTATACTACATATTTAGCACTAAAACTACGATATTATATTACTATAGTACTATTAGTATACTACTATTATATTACTATTGCTACTATAATATTATATTATAATAACTACTGCTATTACAGTTATTATTATTAGATTACTTTGACTGCTACTATATTATACTAATAGTAATAGTTTTATTACAATTATACTACTAATATACTACTACTATATTATAACTGTACTAATACTATATTACTATTTTTACTAGTATACTATAACTACTATAATATACTACTATTTCCACTATAACTACTACTAGTACTACCATACTACTGCAATTCTATTACTACTAATTCTACTACTGATATTATAACTATTACAACTATAGTACTATTATAATAACAACTATTATTAGAATTATACTACTATTACAGTACTGCTACTATAATAACTATTATTACTATACTAGTATTATATTACTACTACTACTATGAAATAATAACTACTAATACTATCCTATTATAATAATTATACTAGTACTCCTACTACTTGCACTATATTATAGTACTACAATGCTTCTACTATTATACATACACTAATACTACTATATAACGAATATATTACAACTACACTAATATACTACTATAATTACTATTATTGTACCACTAATAATAATACCAATACTATACCACTATTATACTACAACTGCTACTACCACAACAACTATACTGCTAATAAACTATTAGACTACTTACTATATTATTATTATACTACTACTAGGCTATCATTACTAGTTTTACTACTACTATATTATTAATACTACTGCCACAAATTTACTAATATAAAATTACTACTGCTATGACAATAACAACTACTATTATTAATATACAATACTATTATTAAAGCAACGACTACTACTATTAATTACTATTAATAGTACTACTAATCTTATATTACCATTACAATACTACAACTATACTATAATTTGTGCTACTTATACTACTATAATACTTCTCTAATAATGTTCTACTATTGTTACGACTTCTACGATTATTACTATACTATTATATTACTACTACTACTATTATATTATACTAATGCTAATCATTCTACTAGCACTATGCTATTATAATATTATTATTATACTGCGACTATATTTCTATTTTTTTAATAATACTACAACTACTATACTATACTATAATTTTTACTACTATTCTACTACTACTAATACTATTATTATTATACTAAAATTATATTACTGTTATATTACTATAACTAATATACCATTGTACTATACTATTGTTACTACTATACTATTGCTATTATAAGTATTATTATTGCTACTACTGTAGCTATATTATTAACACTATTACTACATAATATTACTACTATACTACTAGTAGTAATATTGCTATACAACTATTGTCATTATTACTATTACAACTATAACTACTACTATTACAACTACTCTATAGTTACTATCCTAGTATAATTGTAACAAGTACTACTATACTTTAACTATACTGTTGTACCACTTCCACTACTACTGCTACAACTAATACTATATTATATTACAACTAATATACTAATACTAATATTATACTACTATTGCTTACATTATGACTATTACTACTAGTATACTACTACTATAATACTACAATTATAACTACTACTAAATAACTTTTATACTACTATTATAGCTATATTACTACTACTACTATATTATTGTTACTAATATACTACTATTGCATTGCAACTACAATCATTTCTACTACACTACTATTATTATATTACTATTATAATTTTACTACTACTTTTATATTATTATAATTAATATATTATCACTATAATACTACTATACTACTAATAATATACTATTGCTTCTATGCAACTATTCTATTATAGTATAACTTAATTACTTTCACTACTACTACTATATAATTATTCTAATATTATTATTATCAATAATAGTACTAATAGTAATAGTAGCAATATAGTTGTAGCAGTAATAGTAACACTAGTATAATAGTAGTAATATAGTAGTAGTAAAAGTAATACTAGCAGCAGAATAATTATAGTAGTAACAGTAGTAGTATAGTAATAGTACTAATAATAGAGGTATAGTTATACTAATGGTAGTATGGTAATGGAAATACTACTAGTAATAATATAATAGTAAAAGTAGTAGTATAACAATAATAGTAAAAATAATAGTAATATGGTAATATAGTAGTATAGTAATATAATAGTATAATAATCTAGTAGATAATAGTATTATTATAGTAGTATAATAGTATAGTAGTAGTAGAGTAATATAGTAGTATAGTAGTACTAGTCGTATAGTAGTAATATATCAGAGTTAGTATAGTAGTATTTGTATAATAGTAGTATAGTAGCATTACTATAGTAGTAGCATAGTTATAGTACTATAATAGTGTTAGTATAGTACTATGAGTATAATAGTAGTAGTAGTATACTAGTGTTAGCATTGTAGTAGTAGTAGTACAATAACATAGCAATGTGAGTATAGCAATAGTAGTATAGCAGTATTAGTATACTATTAGTACATTAATAGTAATATAATATTAGTATAATAGTAACAGTATAGTAGTAGTTTTAGTAGTACTAGTAGCATAGTATTAATATTAGTAATCGCAATAATAGTTGTATACTAGTATAGTAATAATAGTATAATAATAGTATAGTAGTAGTATTTTGATATAGTGATATAGCAGTAGCTGTAATATATGAGTACTAGTAGTAGTATTATAGTAATTATAGTGATAATAGTAGTATAGTGGTATACCATTAATGTTTAGTAGTATAGAAGCATTATAATATAATAGTAGTAGATGTATAGTAGTATAGTAGTAGTAGAAATATAACACCTGTAGTAATAATATAGTAGTAGCAGTATAGTAGTACAGTAGTTATAGTATAGCAGTAATAGTTCTATAATAGTATAGTAATTATAGTATAACAGTAGTAGTATAGTGATATAATAGTAGCAGCTTAATAGTCATATTATTATAGTTGTATAGTAGTAATAGTATAGTATGATAGTATAATTATATAGTAGTAATAGTAGTACAGTAGAAGAGTAATAAAGTAGTACTAGTAGTATGTACTATTAGTAGTATAATAATTGTAATAGTCTAATAATATAGTTCTATTGTAGCAGTAGTAATAGTAGTAGTACAGTTATAATATTATAATAGTAGAGTTGTATAATAATAGCAATCGTATAGTAGTAGTATCAATTATTGTTATTATTGTTAAAATATAATAGAAGTAGTATAATAATAATAGTAGTATAATAATATAGTAGTACAATAATATAGTAATGTAGTATTATAATAGCAGTTGTAATCGTAATTGTTATATAGTAGGAATAGTATGGTAGTAACTGTACTAGTATAATATAAGTAGTAGAATACTGATAGTGGCATTGTGATAGCCGTATTGTAGTATATTAGAAGTATTAGTGTAATAGTAATTTTATTAGTAGTAGTACAATAGGAATAGTAAAATAGTAATATAATAGTAGTAGTACACTATCAGTATAATAATAGTGGTAGTATAATAGTAATATAATAGTATTATAGTAATAGTATATTAGTAGAGTAGTATAGTAGTATTAATATAGTAGTATAATAGTATAATAATACTATAATAGTATCGCAGTATGGTCATTGCTAGTACAGTAGTATTAGTATAGTAATATTTGTATAAAAGTAGTATAGTAGTGTTAGTATAGTAGTTGTGTAGTAGTGTTAGTATGGTATTAGTAGTTATATGATGGTAGTAGTATATTAGTATTAGTATAGGAGTAATAGGAATATAAAAATAATAATATATTAGTGTTTGTATGGTAGTAGTAATATAGTAAAAGTAATAATATAGTAATATAGTAGTAGTAATATACCATTAATACTAGTAATTGTTCTAGTAATAATAATATAATAGAAGTAGTATAGTAGCAAACTGTCAATTGTATAAATTTATAAAACTATAGTAATATGATAGTAGTGATAATAATAGTAAAGTAGTATACTAATAATATTATATTAGTAGTTGTAATACAGTTATATCAGTATTAATGATAGTATAGTTGTTGTAGTAGTTATACTAGTATATTCATAGTAGCAGTAGCAATATTGTAGTATACTAATACTAATATTATTATAGTAGTAGTCGTTACAAAATGACAGCAGTATAGTAGTAGTAGCAACAATAATAGTAGTGATCATATAATAATTGTAATAGTAATTATAACATAATAACAATACTAATAGTAATGTAATAGTAATATAAAAATATTAGTAGTAGTATGGGTAGTAGTAATATAAGAGTATTAATAGTTTATAGTAGCCGTGGTATAACAGTAATAGCAATAGTAGAAATATGGTAATATATTAGTAATAATAGTAGTTGTAATAATAGTTATTATTATGGTAATAATAGTAATAATATTAAAAGTATAGTAGCATAATAATAGCAGTAGAAGTAGAAATAGTAGTATAATAATATAGTAGAAGTTGTATAGTTTTTCTAACAATATAGCGGTATTGCAATAATTGTATAATATTATAGTAGTATAGTAGTATGATAATATATTATCAATTGTACTATACCAATAGTGGTATAGTATTAGTTGGTGTATACTAATTGTATGGCAATAGCAGTAGTACCATAGTACAAATAGTATTATAATACAAAAAAAAAACAATAGTGGTATTAGTAGTATAGTAGTTATAGTAGTATTACAATATAAGTTGTATAATAGTAGAAATTATGTAATAGTACTAATTGTAGAGGCATAGTGGTGATAGTAATATTATAGTATAATAATAGAAGTAACAATATCGTCATCATAGTTATACTATTATACTTGTAGTATAGTAATACTATATTAATAATAGTAATATAATTCTAATAGTATATTAGTAGTACTAATAGTATGATAGCATAATAACAATAGTAGTATCTCAATAATAGTATTATGCAAGTAGTATTGCAATAAAATAAAGATAGTAGTAGTTGTCGTCATGATAATATTGTATAATATTAGTAGCAGTATATTATTAGTAGTAGGATACCATAATAGTGCTAACACTAGTAATACTAGTTTGTAGTAATATAACTATTAGTATTGTTGCCGTAGTTTTATTATATTAGTGAAAGTAATTATTATAGTAAAATAATTAATAGTAGTATTAAATTATAGTAATATATTAGTAGCAATAGTATATTAGTAGGAGTAGTAGTATCTTAGTATTGTTGTAGCATATTAGTAGTTATATAGTTATAGTATAATAATACCATAGTATTATAGTAATAGTATGGTAGTGTAATAATATTAGTATAATACTACTATTATATTAATAGTATTATTTTACTATTACTATTACTACTATAAATATAATACTAGTATTAAACTATTACTATTATTTTACAACTACTCTAATAACAACAATACTGCTATTACTGATACTATACTAATATAACTTACACTATTCTACTATTATTACTACTATAGTATTATCATTATTAATATTAATAGATAATTTTACTATGTTACTACTACAATGTTATACTACTATTATATTATTATATTAGTTTTACTATTACTACTATTATTATATTGCTCTTAACACTAATAATATGCTACTACTTTTGCTATACTACTACAAGTACTCATTTTTTCTATTACTGCTAACACTGCTACTATACTTCTACTACTATGATACTTTTATTACTGCAACACTATTTTTATACAACTAATATTACTATTATACTAATACCATTGTTATTGCCATATGAATACTATTATTATTATACCACTAGTATTACTGTACTAATACTATAAATGTACAACTACTACTTCTATATTGCAATACTATTACTAGTACAATTACTATAATATTACTATTATATTACTGCTACTCTAATACTACTAAATTATTATTATACCACTATACCATTACTACAATTAATATACTATTAGTACAACTACACTGCTATTATTACTATTATATTACTATTAATACCACTTCTACACTAGTACTATTATATGATTACAACTACTATTATATTACAATTATTAATAGTATACTTCTAATATTACTTGTACTATACCAATAGTACTGTTACTATACTATTTTTACTATTATAGGAATAGTATTATACTGCTATTGTTACTATGCTACTAGTACTAATACTATCTCATAATACTACTACTACTACTTCGACAACTTCTATATTTTTACTATAACTATTTTATTACAACTGCTACTACTATACTATAACTATTACCACTATTATAATATTAATAGTATACTACTACTGCTATTATATTATTATTAGAACTATATAACTAAAATATTACTATTACTACTATATTAATAATACTACTAGTATACTTCTAGTATTATACTACTATTAGTGTCACTATACTACTGCAATACACTTATTGTACTTTAAATACTATTAGACAACAATACCACTACACTAATATAACTACGACTATACCACCACTAGTATTATATTATTACTACTACACTATAAGTACAACTATAGTATTGCAATTATATTATTATTACTATTATACTATTTCTGCTACTATAATTATACTTCTAGCACTATATTGCCATAATTACTACTATACTTCTACAATTATAACAATATCATACTATTACTGTTATTATACTACAATGATACCACTATATTATTACTGTTACTTGTACTATGACAATACTACTATTATATTACTATTATATTATTATATTATAATACTACTACCATTATTATATTATTACACTACTATATTATTACTACTACCATTACTCCAACTACAATCACAACTATTATACTACATTACTCTTATTATTATTATTATATTACTACTAATGTCGTCACTAAAATACTATTATTATTAAACACTCCTATGACTATACTAATGCAATTACTATATCACTACTACTGGTATAAAATTACTATTACAGTTATTATATAACTATCACTGCTAATATTATACCACTATTGTTATACCATTATAATTATTATTACGATACTACTACTAAACTATTACTACTATTATACAACAATAACTACTAGTACAATTTTTACTATATCGCTACTATTATATAACAATAATTACTATTATTACTACTAGTGCTACTACTACTATACTAATATACTAGTACTATTGCCACTACTATTATACCACTATTTTCATTATACTACTGCTACTACTATACTACTACTACTATTTCTTCTATACTACTAATACTACTCTACTAATAAACTACTACTATTACTACTACGATACCAATACTATACTACTATCACATTACTGTTATACTGCAAATATAATGTTATTATTGCTACCTATACTACAGCTAGACTTTTACTATTACTGTTATATTATTACTATAGTATATTATGACTACTACTACTACTGTTACACTACAACTATATTAGCACTAAAAATACTATTATAATATTACTACTATTATATTATTATTAATACTGCTATTACTACTATGATACTCCTACTAGAGTTGCCATTATATAATTATTATGCTACTATAAATGCTACTATTACACTTCTAGTATTATTATACTATAATACTATTTTTATACTACAACTATTATACTGTCACTTGTATAATATTTTTACTACTATGCTACTACTATTATTATAGTAATATAATAATACAACCATTACTACTATACCACTGCTACTACTATTTCTATACTTCTATTACTATTTTACTTCTATTAGACTACAACTTTTACAACTACTACTATATAACAACTATTATCACTACAATTATATTACTACTGCTGCGATTATACTATAATACTACTACCATGCTTGTACTATTAGTATTGGTACTACATTATTACTAATATATTACTATTATTACTACTACTATATTTTAATTATTATACTACTACTATAACTACTATTATTACATTACTACAACTACTATATACTCACTATTACTACTGCTATTACTATACTACAACTACAACTATTATTATTACATTACTACAACTATTATACAACCACTACTCCTACTGCTACTACTACTATTACTATTACTACTACTATATTATAACTATAATATAATTAGTACTACTTCTATTACTATTATACTGCTACTATAACTACTACTATTACAACTACTATTATCATATTACTACCACTAGTACTACTATACTGCTATTATAATACTGTTACTACTACAATTAATATACCACTACTACTACTACTGTACTTCGACTAATACAATTATTACTACTATTATATTATTATTTCTACAGTAATACTATGACTACTACTATATTACTATTACATTACTACTATATTACTACTACTATAATTGCTATACAACTACTAACACTACACAAATATTATAATACTATTATTATCATACTACTACAATAACTATCCTATAACAACTGCTACTATACAATTATTAATATACTATAAATCTACCACTACTACAAGTATACTACAACTATTATTACTATTAATATACTATAACTATTATTATACTATAAATATATTACTACTATTATAACTACTACCATACTATTATCTCTACCACTACTACTATATTACTATTACAAAACTACTACTTCTGTCATTATACTATTGCTATTATTATAATTTATCACTCATACTACTACTATTATACTATTACTATTATAATACTACTACTATTACTAGTATATTACTATTATTATAATATATTACTACAACCACCATTATAGTTATGCTACTACTATACTATTGCCACAACAATAATTATAATACTACTATTATAACTACTATACTACTAATATTACAATATTACTACTATTACTACTACTATATTATTACTAGAGTGCTGTTATTAATATTACTGCTACTATTATACAACAACTATTAATATATTTCTATACTATTTTTATTATTAATACTACTACTATGGTACTGCGACTATTATATCACTACTAATACTATTATATTAACACTACTACTATATACTATTCACACTACTATTATTATCTCACTATTACTACTATACTATTACAATTACTGCTATGATCAACTAATATACTTTTGCTATTACTGTAATACAATATTTCTATTATACTACTACAACTACGATGACACTAATACTATACTACTACCACAATACTAGTATACTATAACTATAATACTATTACTATAACTGCTATTACAGTAATTATACTACTATTATATTATCACTACTATTATACTATTAATATTACCATACTATTGCTATTATTATTACTGTTCTACTGCTAAATTACTACTAGTACTACTACTATACTACTGTTATTACTATATAACTACTTATACTATTACTATAAGCACCACTATTATTATACTACTATACTTCTTTTATAACTAGTACTACTACAACTATTACTATACTATATTGCTCTTACTACTATAATTATATGATTACTACTATACCATAACTTTTTCTGCAAGTAATAGTAGTGCATTACTATACTACTACTCCTACTCCTCCTATAGCTACTATGACTACTACTATACTAGTACTTCACTACCACTATACTACTACTATACCGCTATTACACAATATTATTGTTATACTAATATGTCAGTACTATAACACTATAATATTGTTATTATTATTGTTATACTATTACTGCTACTATACTACCAATATACTTCTACTACTACTACTACTAGAAGTACTACTTCTACTCCTGCTACTACTACTACACTACTAGTATATTGTAATTAGTAAACTACTGCTAATACTATTATACTACTATTGCTACTACTATATTGCTATTATACTATTGTAGAGCCAAAATCAATCGCCCAAATTAGCAAGAGACTCTGAGGAGTAATATCGAAATAACAAATAAAATTTAATGGTGGTTTGTAGCATAATATGGTATTTTGGCGATATGACTTTCGCCAAGCGGAAGCCTCTTTTGTTAATTACCTGGCAATTATTAGGAATCTCCAAAATCAAGCAACCTAGCTAATGAAAATAGAGATACAAAGAAGAAAAAGCATAATTGATTAATTTGTGGAAAACATATATGATTTACCAAAGAGCATACCCTCACTTTGCAATTTAATAAATTTAAATTCAAAATTATAAAGATTATGAAAATAAGAGAGGAAGAGAGAAGTATGACTAGATGGACCTTAGTTTGATCCTTAGTGGATGTTGATAATTTGGCTTGATTTTAGGGTATGACTGACTGTCTTAGTTTGTGTTAGTTGACCCTTTTCAAATTTGAAGTTCACTGACTACATTATGCTTCTTATCAATTGTCTCCTTTTGATCTTTGATTTGATAATCAATAATCTCTTAGGCATGTTGTTGATTAAGTTTGAAGCATTATCACTGGCTTGTGAACACGTGTTGGCTTAGTTTCAAAGTGTGGCTAATAACTTTAAGCATATTGTCGATTGACCTTTTTTGAATATAACATCTGGTTAATTGACTAACAGACTTCAAGCTTGCCTTTAGTTTGATTTGATTCGAAATGGACTGTGGCATTAGCTAATTTAACCATTTCAATTTGATAATCAATAGCTTTGATTATATTTGAACTGTCACCAATGGGTTTGATCTTATGTCGGATGAGCTTGAAGTGTATCCAATGACTTTATGCATAATGCTGGTTGACTTCTTTTAAACAAGGTATTTAGTTGACTGACTAAACAAATTTAAGCCTACCTTTAGTTTAATTTGTAATGGTTAGCAACTTTGCCTTATGCTGAGCATTTCTAATTTGATAATCGACAGCCTCTTCAACATATTACCAATTAAATTTGAAGTATTGCCAATGACTTTTTAGTGTATGCTAGCTTAGTTTTGAAGTGTGGTTAATAATTTTAAGTGTGTTGTCGGTTGATCACATTCAAACATAGCATAAGACTGACTGACTAAACGAGTTCAAGCCTACCTTAGGCTTGATTTGATTTGAAGAAATGATTGGTGGTCTTAGCTTGTGCTAATCATCTTCAATTAGAGAATCGACAATCTTATTAGTATATTATTGTTATTATTATACTACCATTACTATTACTACTACAATACTATACTACTAATATACTATTATAGTACTTCTATTATTACTACTATTATTATATTATAATCACTACTAAAAATATACTCCTACTTCTACTGTACTACTACCATTATTACTATACTTTTTCTATTACTCCTAATACTACTACTACACTATTGTTGTTATAGTAATTTTATTGCTACCAACACTACTACTATATGACTACTATTGCTATTATACTATTACTATTACTACTACGCTAGTACTATTGCTATTATTATATAAATACTACTACTACTATACTAATAGTATTGCTATACTAATACTATAGATATATAACTACTACTTTTATATTACAATGCTACTATTTCTTTGATAACTTCTATATTACTATTATTATATTATAACTACTACCACTATTATAATACTACTACTATACTATTACTACTACTGCTACTATTATATTGCTATTATATTACTACCACAACTGTATAACTAAAATACTACTAGTATTACCATATTAATACTATTACTACTATAACTACTCTATACTAATATTATTACTATAATAATACTTCTATTACTATTCTGCATGACAACTATTATATTATTGTTATTACTATAATATTATCAATATTTTTATACAACTAATACTATTATAATACAATATTACTACGACTGCAACTACTATCACTAGATCATTATAACAACTACTATCCTAGTACTATTATATTATACTACTATGACTACTATTACTACTATTATACTACTACGACTACTACCAATAATATACTATTGCTACTAATATACTACTATTAATATACTATAATACTACTACTGCTACTACTTCTACTACAATACTACTGCTAGTACTATAGTACTACTACCACTGTAGTATACTACAACCATTACTATAATACATTACTACTACTATACTGCTATAACAACTACTAAGAGTATAATACTACTACTCTTACTACTTCTACTATAATACTGTGACTAGAACAACTATAATACTACTATTACTATATTATACTACTACCACAAGTATATTATACTACTATTACTACTGTAATAGTAGTACTACTAATATTATACTACTATTACTACTATATTTTAAGTACTATACAACTATTAGTGCTACTATACTACTAATGTTATACTGTTGTAATACTTCTATTATACTTTTACTGCTATTAGATTATACTACTACAACTACTACTAGTATTATAATATTATTACCATACTATAACTACAACTATAAGATTGCAACTATATTACTATTACTATTATACTATTGTTGCTATTACTTCTATACTTCTATTACTATACTACAATTATTATATTATCACTACCACTATAATTAATTCTATAATACTACAGCTACAACTATACTTCTATGATTATAACTAATATTATACTACCACCATTATTATAGTATAAAACTACCACTATACTGTTACTATTACTTATACTACTATATTACTATACTACAATACCACTACTACTATTATGTTATTATACTAATATATTACTACTATTGCTACCCTAATTGTAACTATAACTATTATACTGCATTACTCTTATTGTTATGATTATACTATTACTACTATTATATTACTACTACCACCACAATAATACTATTACTATTAGACACTATTGCTATTATATTAATAGTATTTCTATGCCACCATTACTACTATACTACTATTATAACTACTATCCAACTATCACTTCTAATATTATACCACAACTACTACTATACTGCTATAATTACTACTATGACCCTACTACTAAACTACTATTACTACTGCTATCAAAAAATAACTATTAATATGATTACTACTATAATACTACTACTATGCAACAACAACTACTACTATTACTACTATTACCACTACTACTGTACTAATATATTAGTACAACTACTATTATTATATCACTACTTCCATTATACTTTTGTTACTACTATACTACTAATTCTGCTATTTCTACAATACTACTAATACTACTTTACCAATATACTACTACTATTACTATATTACAATAATACTGCTATACTACTACTATTACTGCTTCGACGATACTAATACTATACTACTACAATACTACTATACTGTAACTACAATATTACTAGTTCTACTACTGATATACTACTAATATTATTGGTATTGTAACCACCCATTACTCCATAACGGCCCATTACTCGGGCCCATAACCCACAACCCAATAATCATCTCTATTTATAGGCAGCTACCACCCACTAAACCCTGACGTATAAAGAGCCGGTTTGAAGGTAGAGAGAGCATCAAGGAACAATCGTTGGGGAGGCTTACGGAGTGGCTAGAAGATTCGGGACGATCGTTATCGAGATTCGAGATAGGTGGTGTTATGTTCATCCATTTCTCTTTACCTCTATTCGAAGTAGATTGAGTTATTTTCATCCGTCTTTCTTTGCCTCTATTCCTAAGACAAGTTCATGTTGAATAATCAGAAAATTTAGTGACCCCCATGATATTTAGGAGGATGATGATAACTTAGATCGAAGCAAAACTGAGTAGAGATTAAATATGTCTAATTTTTAAGGTGTTATACCGATCTATGACATGTTTTGATAATAGAAAGATTAGAGGATTAGATTTGCAAAATCCCCATCTTCCTCTACAATCAGCGTCCGCTGTGCTCTGGTGACCGACAGCGGAGATGGCGGCATGCGCGGCGTGGTACATCAGCGTGCGATGCGATGGCATGCGGTGCGGTGACATGAGGTGCGGCAGCGTGCGGCGTTGCTGCGAGCAAGCATCGTGCGCAGGCAGCATGGGACCCAGTGTCGATGCAATTCCTGCGCGTGGTATGGCGTCGGGAGAGGCCAGTGCCGTGTGCACGACTGCGCGGGCCAGGGTCCGCTAGCATGCGACTGCGCAGGCCACTCGGGTTGTGGTGGTGCCTGCTTCGGCCCGATGGTACAGGTTGATGACGACCGAATGTGTAGGGAATTATGGATTTGATGACGCCGGAGGCAGTGGCCAGGTGGCAGCTGTGGCCTAGCGGAGACAGCAGTGGGGCGGCATGGCGGCGTGGCAGCGTGGTGGCCTGTCGGCGGTGGCAACAGTAGATTTAGGTTTAGGGTTAGAGCGGAAGAAGGAGATTGGTTTTGGTTTTTGTTTAATTTAAAGTTGGTTTTGGTTGGGTTTAGTTAAAAGTTGATTTTGGTTTTGGTTTAGGTTTGGTTCAAAATCGGTTTTGTTTTAGATTCGAGTTTTGGAATTGGTTTGAATCAGGCTTGAGGTTAATCGAACTAATGATGAGGTGAATGGTGTAGATCAAGCTAAGTAATCTGAATTCATGATTTGGTTCATTGAAATGAGTCTAATTATTATGAATTGAAATTGAAATTGATTGCATATTAGATTGGAGGAATTTAGTAAGATTGATTAAATTGATTGATAAATTGATTTGGGTTTGGGATAATTGAATTTATGATTGTGTTAAAATTTGATTGGGATACTTAAATCTCATTGAGGATGAATTTGTAAGATGAAATCAAATTATGATTTGTTTGGAAATCAACTGGATTGGTTATGACTTAGAACTTGAAGGACTAATCTGTGAATCAAATTTGTATTAGGGACTTCTTTGAAAAACATTCTATAAGGATTAAATTTGGAATTACTAAGGACTTTGGTGATAAATTGCTGGATCAATGGCAACTGATAATAATATAATTATTTTGAGGTTCATAATGTAGAATTGATGAAAATTATTTATCTTGATAACAGAGTTGTAATTTGGAATGATATAGGGGGTAAATTGCATATATACATTTGAACAGTCATAACCTTCTCATTTGAGATCTGATTGTGATGGTCTAGGAGTCGTTGGATTTGGTTTTTCATGTTGATTCTATTGGTGGTCTCAAATCCTTCTTTGACGATGTCTTCTAGCTCGATAGTCTGATTTGTGATCGAGTCAACTCCTTTCTATCGCTTGGTAATATTGACTCGATATTTATTGTGGCTAAGCCTTTGGCATCTTGAGGGACGTATGTAGTGGGACTCTATTTGACTGGTACTAGTCGGCAATTCTCTACTTTGGTACAGGATTAGTGAGACTGTCAGACGTGACAGTAGTCGGTCTCTTGAGTGGTAGGGGACGTGATCCGTTGTGTGACTAGACGGGATCACCACTCCATCAGCTGTTGGGAGTGTAGCGTGGTATGACTCTGCTTGGTAGGGGGTCCCGCCACACCCATATACTGATTTACATGTAGATTGGTTCGACTCTGCTTGGTAGCGGGTACGACCATCTCCATAATATCTGTAGGGGAGTCCATAGTCACTGTCCCTAACCATTGGCTATCGTGATTGTGATGTCTTGTGTGGTCGGTCTCCTGAGTTGTAGGGGACGCGATCCATTGTGTGACTAGACGGATCACCACTCCATCAGCAGTTGGGAGTGCAATGTGGTATGACTCTGCTTGGTAGTGGGTCCAGCCACACCCATAAGATATCTTTGTTGATTCATTCCTTGCTGTGGATGTTGGTTTACCTAATCACCATTGTCGTTGTATTATTTTTGTTGCTACTATGTAAAATTTATTGTTGCCACCTAAAAATTGATTTCTTCTATAATATTGAGGAGGTAACTCCCTGCTAAGCATTTGTGGCTCATTCTTTGATTGTTCCAATCCACAGGAAAGTAGCAGCTAGGCACAAGTGACTACAGTAGTAGAGAGCACGTGCGCGACTACACTTGGTGCTGATTTATTTACATGTTATTCTATTTTTATGTATGGAAAAACTTTTGAGGACTTGGGCATTTCTAGTGAGACTATGTTTTGTTATGTTATCTAAACTATATTCATATTGATGAAATAAATTTTAATTCTATGTACTCTGTAAACCTTTTATATGTATGTTGTCCACTTATGTTGTGGTTCGATTGTACACGATAGGGGTGTTACAACTTTTATGGTATCAGAGCATAAGGTTTAAGAATGACATAGTTGTGAGATTTATTTCGTTATAGAATATTCTTTGGTGTCACCCAAAATACTGAATCTCCAAATCCTTATTTACAGGTTTAGTATGCCTCCCCATCGTGCCCCTACTCATGGTCGTGGAGCTATTGCCATGGGCCGTGGACATGGCACTCCCAATATTGAGGAGGGTGTTCCACGACGTGCAAGAACTAGAGGAGTTAGTCGAGGTTGTAGGACGAGAGAGGAAAATACCGAGATGACACTCTAAGAAACTCTGATGCTATTCCTCAGCTAGCAAATGGGGGCCAGTTCTAGTAGTGGAGGCGGAAGGGATGGAGGAAATAACCCTAACCCCTTTCTCACTCAGTTCAAGAAGATGGGGCCTCCAACATTTTCGGGATGTGATGATCCCGACGAGGTGGACACCTAGCCATGGGAGATAGAGAAAGCCTTTGACGCTATTGATTGTCCGGATGGGGAAAAGTTGAAGCTAGCAGTCTACTTATTACAAGGTGATGCTGATGCCTAGTGGAGAACCACTTTGAGGTCTTTGGGAGAGCCCAATGAGAGTGTTAGCTAGGAAGAATTTAAAGAATACTTCCTACAAAAGTTCATCCCTGTAGCAGTTCAAAAGGAAATGCGACGAAAACTCCTCAACATCCAGCAGGGCAATCAAATAGTTCAACAATATGAAGCTGAGTTCAACAGGCTTTGCCATTTTCTCCCAGACTTCATCTCTAAGGATAATGAATGGGTTCAGTTATTTGAGGATGGACAAACTGAGGGGATCAGAGAGCATGTAGCCTATTTTGACCTGAAGACCTATAGGGAGGTTGTAAGTAAGGCCCTCTCAGTAGAGAAAATACAAGCTCATTCTCGGTCACTAAGGGAGGAGTCATTGAAGAATCATCCTAGACCACTAACCCGTACATCAGTACGGAGGCCGGAGAAGAGGTTCAGGACTGGGGAATGGAGGAGCACCACGGGGCAGACTGTAACATATGACAGAGATAAATGTTATCTATGTGGCCAGTGGGGACATAGGTCAGGATCTTGCCCAAAGAGTAATGGTGGGGAGCGTCTTTGCTACAGGTGCCAACAATCAGGGCATTTTGCAAGGGACTATCCAAAATCATTGCACACTCGGCAAAATACTGGACAGAATCAAAATCAACGATGGAAGAATTCCATCCCGAAGAAGGACCCAGCACCAGCTCGATTTATGCCTTGTCCCAGGCCGATGCGAATGCTTCAGAGGATGTGGTGCAAGGTACAATTCTTGTTGATAATATGATTGCTTCTATATTGATCGATTCTGGATCTACACATTCTTTTATTGCCCCTCACTTTGCTATCAAGTTGATTAGAAAAGCTGAACCTCTAGAGACAAACTTAATAGTTGGAACACCTACTGGTGATAAGATGATTGTAGATCAGGTATTCAGACAATGTACTATTAGAATAGAAAATCAAGAACTCACCGTGGATCTAGTCCTATTAAATTTCAAGGACTTTGATGTTATTTTAGGCATGGACTAGTTAGTAGCTTATCATGCTAGTGTTGACTGTTTCACGAAGGTAGTAACCTTCAAACCGCCTGGGCAAACTGCTTTTACCTTCTCCGGTGTACAAGGAAACTTTCCTCCCATCATTTCTTTTCTTAAAGCTCAACGACTACTGATGAGGGGTTATAAAGGGTATCTAGCCTTTATCTCGAAGGAGCAATTGAGTGCACCTCGATTAGAGGACATCCCTATTGTCCGAGAGTATCCAGAGGTCTTTCCCGAGGAGTTATCAAGATTACCTCTAGACAGAGAGGTGGAGTTTAGCATAGACCTCTTGCCCGGTGTAGCTCCGATCTCAAAACCCCCTTATAGAATGGCACCAATGGAGTTAGTAGAGTTGAAGAAACAATTGCAAGAGCTCTTAGACAAGGGTTACATATGCCCTAGTGCATCTCCTTGGAGTGCACCAGTTCTTTTTGTGAAGAAGAAAGACGGGACTATGAGATTATGCATAGATTACTGTCAGTTAAATCAGAGTACAGTAAAGAACAAATATCCTCTCCTGCTGATTGATGATCTCTTTGATAAGTTACAGGGTACCCAAGTGTACTCAAAGATTGACCTAAGATCTGGCTACCATCAACTCAAGGTTAAGGAGGAGGACATCCCAAAGACGGCCTTCAGAACTCACTATGGACATTACAAATTTCTTGTTATGCCATTTGGCTTGACCAATGCACCTGCTGTCTTTATGGATTTAATGAATAGGGTATTCATGCAGTATTTAGATCAATTTGTCATTATCTTTATAGATGACATCCTAATATATTCCAAGAGTCACAATGAGCACGAGCAACATCTCAGAATTGTGTTGGAAACCTTAAGACAAGAGAAATTATATGCCAAACTTAGTAAGTGTGGCTTTTGGTTGTCGGAGGTGGTTTTCTTGGGTCACATGATCTCTAGTGTTGGTATATCAGTGGATCCCAAGAAAATAGAAGCTGTGTTGGACTGGAAGAGGCCCACTAATGTAACTGAAGTGAGAAGTTTCCTTGGATTGGCAGGTTACTATAGAAGATTTGTGAAAGGTTTTTCCAAGATTGCTACTCCACTAACCCGATTGACTCAGAAGAATGTTAAATTCAATTGGGCTGAGGACTGTGAGCAAAGTTTTCAAGAATTAAAGAAGGTTGACTACTGCACCAGTGTTGACCATACCTTCCGGTGGTGATGGGTTGGTGGTATATAGTGATGCTTCCATCAACGGATTAGGTTGCATTCTAATGCAACATGGGAAAGTGATAGCCTATGCCTCTAGGCAATTAAAGGCCCATGAGAAAAATTATTCCACTCATGACCTTGAGTTAGCAGTCGTCATTTTTGCACTAAAAATTTGGAGGCATTATCTTTATGGACAGACATTTGAAATCTTTACAGATCATAAGAGTTTGAAATATCTTTTCAGCCAAAAAGAACTTAATATGAGATAGAGGAGATGGCTGGATTTCCTCAAGGACTATGATTGCTCAATCAACTACCACCCAGGTAAAGCTAATGTTGTTGCAGATGCACTCAGTAGGAAACCGGTAGGATACTCAGCACATTTATTGGTAAGAAGATAAAAGATCTTAGAAACCTTGGGAGACATGGAACTGACCATTATAACAGAGACTCAATGAGGATTGCTGGCTGGATTGCGCCTAGAGTCAGAACTGGTGCTGAAACTTAAAGAGTGCCAGTTGAAAGATCCTAGGTTGCAAACCTTAAAACTTGAGTTATCTCAAAGTTCTAAACCAGGGTTTGATGTGGCTACTGATGGTGTGATTCGATATCAGGGTCAGTTGTGTGTCCCTGATGATTTTCAATTGAAGCAAGAATTGCTAAATGAGGCTCATTGCTCTCATTTCTCAGTACACCCAGGAAGCACAAAAATGTACCAAGACATGAAGCAAAATTATTGGTGGCATGGCATGAAGAGAGATATTGCAGAATTTATTTCCAAATGTTTAGTGTGTCAACAGGTCAAAATTGAACACCAAAAACTAGCAGAAAAGTTACAACCACTCCCTATCCCTGAATGGAAATGGGAACATGTGACCATGGACTTTGTGGCTGGGTTACCCAGGACAAGGAAGGGGTTGGATGCTATTTGGGTTGTGGTGGATCGGCTAACTAAGTTAGCCCATTTCCTTCCTATTAAGATGACCTACTCCTTGGACAAGCTTACTGAATTATATATGGAGGAAGTAGTAAAACTTCATGGAGTACTTGTTACCATCATCTCTGATAGAGATCCCAAATTCACTTCACAATTTTGGGGTAGTTTTCAGAAAGCTTTGGGGACGCAGCTACATTTTAGTACTGCATATCACCCTCAAACTGATGGTCAATTAGAGAGAATAATCCAGACCCTAGAGGACTTGCTGAGAGCATGTGCTTTGGATTTCAAGGGGAGCT
Organism: Trichopus zeylanicus subsp. travancoricus; assembly: GCA_005019695.1. Lineage (NCBI taxonomy): Eukaryota > Viridiplantae > Streptophyta > Magnoliopsida > Dioscoreales > Dioscoreaceae > Trichopus > Trichopus zeylanicus. The sequence goes on along the minus strand of RXID01017891.1, from coordinate 11,253 downwards.
GGGACTCTTATTTGTGTGAGTTCACCTACAACAATAGTTATCATGCTGGTATTCAAATGGCACCTTATGAGGCTTTGTATGGGAGGAAGTGTAGATCTCCCATGTGTTGGACAAAGGTTGGTGAGAGGCAAATTTTGGGACCAGAGTTGGTTCAGATAGCTACCGAAAAGATTGAGATGATTCAGAAGAGGTTGCTCACAGTACAAAGTAGACAAAGGAGTTATGCTAGTACCAAGAGGCGAGATCTAGAGTTTCCCGTGGGCGACCATGTTTTCCTAAAGATCTCTCCAATAAAGGGCATGATGAGATTTGGGATGAGGGGCAAGTTAGCACCTCGTTATATTGGCCCATTTGAGATCTTTGAGAGAATTGGAGCAGTTGCTTATAAATTTGCCTTACCTCCAGCCTTGGCAAATGTGCATAATGTCTTCCATGTGTCAATGTTGAGGAAGCACATCCCAGATGCCACACATATACTATCATTTCAGCAATTATAGCTGAGGGAGGACTTGACTTGTGAGGAGCCGCCAATTCAGATTTTGGAATGAAAAGAGCATGTGTTAAGAAGAAAGGTGATCCCTTTAGTAAAAGTACGGTGGCAACATCATTCTGTGGACGAGGTCACTTGGGAGAGAGAGGAGGATATCAGGGGCAAATACCCCCATATCTTTTGAGGTATGTTTATTTTAAATTTGGGGACCAAATTTATTTAAGGGGGTAGGAATGTAACCACCCGTTACTCCATAACGGCCCATTACTCGGACCCACAACCCACTATCTGATAATTGCCTCTATTTATAGGCAGCTACCACACACTAAACCCTGACGGATAGAGAGCCAGTTTGAAGGTAGAGAGAGAGTCAAGGAACGATCGTTGGAGAGGCTTACGGAGTGGCTAGAAGATTCAGGACGATCGTTATTAAGATTCGAGGTAGGTGGTGTTACTTTCATCCATTTTTCTTTACCTCTATTCGAAGTAGATTGAGTTATTTTCATCTGTCTTTCTTTGTCTCTATTCCCGAGACAAGTTCATGTTAAATAATCAGAAAATTTAGTGACCCCCATGATATTTAGGAGGATGATGATAACTTAGATCTAAACAAAACTGAGTAGAGATTAGATATGTCTAACTTTTAAGGTGTTATACCGATCTATGACATGTTTTGAGAATAGAAAGATTAGAGGATTAGATTTGCAATATCCCCATCTTCCTCTCCAATCAGCGTCCGCTATGCTCCGGCGACCGGCAGCAGAGACGGCGGCATGCGTGGCGTGGTATGTCGGTGTGTGGTGCAGCGGCATGTGGTGCGGTGGCATGCAGTGAGGTGGCGTGCGGTGTGGCGGCGTGCGGTGTGACAGCGTGTGGCATTGCTGCGAGCAAGCATTGTGCGCAGGCAGCACGGGACCCGACGTCGGCGCAATTCCCGCTTGTGGTACGGTGTCGGGAGCAGCCGGTAGCGTGCGCACAACTGCGTGGGCCAGGGTCTACTAGCATGCGACTGCGCAGGCCACTCGGGCTGCGACGGCACCTGCTTTGGCCCGACGGCACAGGTTGATGACAACCGGATGTACGGGGAAGCATGGATCTGACGACGCCGGAGGCAATGGCCAGGCGGCAGCTGTGGCCCAGTGGAGACAGCAATAGGGCGGCGTGGCGGCGTGGCGGCTTGGCGGCGTGGCAGCATCGCAGCCTGGCGACGACAGCGGTAGTAGATTTAGGTTTAAGGTTAGAGGGGAAGAAGGAGATTGATTTTGGTTTTGGTTTAATTTAACATTGGTTTTGGTTGGGTTTAGTTAAAAGTTGGTTTTGGTTTTGGTTTAGTTTAAAGTTGGTTTTGGTTTAGGTTTGATTCAAAATCGGTTTTGGTTTAGATTCTGGTTTTGGAATTGGTTTGAATCAGGCTTGAGGTTAATCGAACTAATGATGAGGTGAATGATGTAGATCAAGCTAAGTAATTTGAATTCATGATTTGGTTCATTGAAATGAGTCTGATTATTATGAATTAGAATTGAGATTGATGGCATATTAGATTGGAGGAATTTAGTAAGATTGATTAAATTGATTGATAAATTGATTTGGGTTTGGAATAATTGAATTTATGATTGTGTTAAAATTTGATTGGGATACTTAAATCTCATTCAGGATGAATTTGTAAGATGGAATCAAATTATGATTTGTTTGAAAATCAACTGGATTGGTTATGACTTAGAACTTGAAGGACTAATCTGTGAATCAAATTTGTATTGGGGACTTCTTTGAAAAACATACTATAAGGATTAAATTTGGAATTACTAAGGACTTGGGTGATAAATTGCTGAATCAATGACAGTTGATAATAATATAATTATTTTGAGGTTCATAATGTAGAATTGATGAAAATTATTTATCTTGAAGACAGAGTTGTAATTTGGAATGATATAGGGGCTAAATTGCATATATACATTTGCACAGTCATAACCTTCTCATTTGAGATCTGATTGTGATGGTCTAGGAGTCGTTGGATTTGGTTTTTCATGTTGATTCTATTGGTGGTCTCAAATCCTTCTTTGACGACATCTTCTAGCTGGATAGTCTGATTTGTGATCGAGTCAACTCCTTTCTATCGCTTAGTAATATTGACTCGATATTTATTGTGGCTAAGCCTTTGGCATCTTGAGGGACGTATGTAGTGGGACTCTATTTGACTGGTACCAGTCGACAATTTCCTACTTCGGTACGAGATTAGTGAGACTGTCAGACATGACAGTAGTCGGTCTCCTGAGTGGTAGGGGACGTGATCCGTTGTGTGACTAGACGGGATCACCACTCCATCAGCGGTTGGGAGTATAGCGTGGTATGACTCTACTTGGTAGGGGGTCCAGCTATACCCATATACTGATTTACGTGTAGATTGGTTCGACTCTGCTTGGTAGGGGGTACGACCATCTCCGTAATATCTGTAGGGGAGTCCATAGTCACTGTCTCTAACCATTGGCTATCGTGATTGTGATGTCTTGTGTGGTCGGTCTCCTGAGTTGTAGGGGACGTGATCCATTGTGTGGCTAGATGGATCACCACTCCATCAGTAGTTGGGAGTGCAATGTGGTATGACTCTGCTTGGTAGTGGGTCCAGCCACACCCATAAGATATCTTTGTTGATTCATTCCTTGCTGTGAATGTTGGTTTACCTAATCACTATTATCGTTGTATTATTTTTGTTGCTACTGTGTAAATTTTATTATTGCCACCTAAAAATTGATTTCTTCTACTGTTTGGAGGAGGTAACTCCCTACTAAGCATTCGTGGCTCATTCTTTGATTGTTCCTATCCACAGGAGAGTAGCAGCTAGACACAGGTGACTACAGTAGCAGAGAGCACGTGTGCGACTACACTTGGAGCTGATTTATTTACATGTTATTCTATTTTTATGTATAGGAAAACTTTTGAGGACTTGGGTATTTCTAGTGAGACTACGTTTTGTTATGTTATCTGAACTATATTCGTATCGATGAAATAAAATTTTAATTCTATGTATTATGTAAACCTTTTATATGTATGTTGTCCACTTGTGTTGTGGTTCGATCGAACATGATAGGGGTGTTACAAGTATATTACTACTACTATTATATTATGACTACTACAACTATACTATTACTAAAAATACTATTATACTACTACTACTACTATTATACTATTACTAATACTATAAATACTATACTATTATAAATACTGCTATTATACTTCTACTACTATTTTATTATAATATTACTAATATACTATTTTTTTATTATCACTAGTACTATACTATTACTACTAGTATCATAATACAATTGTACTATTATTACTACCATACTCTACCACTGCTTTTCCTATACATTCAAGCATAGCATAAGACTAACTGACTAAGTGAGTTCAAGCTCTCCTTAGGTTTGATTTGATTTGAAAAAAATAATTGATAGCCCTATCTTGTGCTGATCATCTTTAATTAGAGAATAGAAAGTCTCATTAGCGTGTTATCGATTAAGTTTGATGTGTTACTGATGGCTTTAAGCATATTGTAGACTAACCCTAATTAATCTTCGATCCAATGCTAATTAGGTACTTGATGGATCTTGGTTCAAAAGTTAAATGGATTTGACTTTCCAATAGGCACAAGCCCCTATTCTTAGTTATAACGAATCTTTTAAACTAAGGAACCTAGCTAATAAAAATAGAGATATGAAAGAAGAAGACATAATTTATTGATTTCAGGAAAGGGGTACATGGTTTAAGCAAGAACATATACTCACATTGCAATTTAAGAAATTTAAGTTTACAATCATGAATGACATGAAATAAGGAAATGGTAAAAACTTGATACTTACCGTTGCCTCTCTCCTATGTTCTAGACCAAGTTGAACCTGACTTAGATGGATGCTTGATTTGATATTTGGTGAATGTTTCTGACATGGCTTAATTTCAATGTATGGTTGACTATCTTGGCTTGTGTTTGTTGACCCTATTAATATATAGAGTTTTATTGATGACTTTCTATTTGTTGACCTGAGAAAATGATTAACGGCCTTGTCTTATGCTAATTTTTTTGAATTTGATAATCAATAGCCTCTTCATGTGTTTTTGATTAGGTTTGAAGCATTATTAATAGCTTTTGGAGTTAGTTTAGCTTTGAAGTATGGTCGTGACTTTAAGCATATTATTGATTGACTTCGCTCGATAATTGATGGCCTCATTGGTATATTATCGATTAAGTTTAAGACATCACCAATGACTTTTAGGGTTGTCATAGCCAAGCATTACCAATGGCTTTTGGGGTTGTTTTAGTTTGAAAATGTGTTCAATGACTTTAAGTGTGTTATCAGTTGATTTCGTTAGATAATCGATAACTTCATTGGCTTGTTGCAATTAAGTTTAAAGCATCACCAATGGCTTTTGGGGTTGGCTTAGCCAAGTAACACCAATGGCTTTTGGGATTAGTTTAGCTCTGAAGTGTGACTAATGGCTTTTAACATGTTGTCAGTTACCTTTGTCTAATAATCAATGGCCTCATTGGTATGTTGTTGACTAAGTTTGAGGCTTCACCAACAACATGTTGTGTTGGCTTACCCAAGGGTCACCAATGGATTTTAGGGTTGGTTTAGCTTTGAAGTGTGGCTAACAACTTTAAGCATGTTGTTAGTTGACTAAGTCTAATAATCAATGGCCTCATTGACATGTTATCGACTAAGTTTGAGGCTTCGCTAATGACTTTTGGGGTTGGCTTAGCCAAGTGTTACCAATAGCTTTCGGGATTTGTTTAGCATTAAAGCATAGGTGACACTTTAAGCATGCTATCGATTAACTTTGCTCAATAATTGATGGCCTCATTAGCGTGTTATCAATTGAGTTTAAGGCATCACAAATGACTTTTTGAGTTTGCTTAGCTAAGCAATTTCAACAACTTTTGGGGTTGGTTTAGCTTTAAAGTGTGGTTTGACTTAATTTAGAGTTCCATTCAAACTTGTTGTGGTTTTGATCAAATAAGAGTTCTATTCAAACTTATTATGAGTTTGAATATGGTTTGACTCAATTTCAAGTTCTATTTGAACTTATTATGGTTTAATTTGATTGTGGTTTGACTTAATTTAAAGCATTCAAATGAAATTTGTCTCAATTTAGAGTTCTATTTGGACTTCTTGTGGTTTAGTTCGAATGTGGTTTGACTCAATTTAGAGTTCTATTTGCACTTGTGGTGGTAATGGTTTGACTCAATTCAGAATTCTATTCTAACTTATTATGGTTTAATTCAAATATGGTTTGACTTAATTTAGAGTTCTATTTAAACATATAGTAGTTTAGTTCAAATATGATATGACTCAATTTATAGTTCCAATCAAATTTGTTGTAACTTAATTTGCATGAAATTTAACTTTATTTAGAATTCTATTCGAACTTGTTATGGTTTATTTGGATATGGTTTGACTCAATTTATAGTTCTATTCAAAATTGAATGTTGTTTGATTCAATCAGATCTCAATTTCAATTTATTATGGTTTGTCTCAATTAGTGTCCAATTCAAATTTATTTTGATTTAGTTTGAATGTTGTTTGACTCAATTGGAGTTTAATTCAAACATGTTTTGATTCCATATGAACTCAATTCCAACTCGAATTGACCAAGGTTTGGACCGATCACTTGACCCGATTATGGTTGATTTTGAACCAAGGTCATCAGTTTTTTTACTTAAATAGATGACCAATTGGTGAACCGGTTGACCAGCAAAAATAGGTGTCATTTTAGGTTCAATAGAACCAGATGACCAGTTTAGGTATTAGTCATCTGACAGAGAGGATTCCTTTCCTAGTTTATAAGAACCAAACAATTTATTAGGGTACTAGTCACCTAATAGAAAACATGTGGTTTCTTGTTTCACCAAAACCGGTCGACTAGTTGAGGATATCGATTAATTAGGAAAGCTTTGCTTGTTATGCTTGAGTTTGACCGATCGGTCAGCCGGTAGAGTACTTTTCTACTTGTTTGGTCTAGTTTCAGTCCATTTGTCTTTATCCATTCAAGTTCATTTGGTGCTTTGTTCGAGTCACTTTGCTTTGATTTATTTGTTTCAGCCAAACTAACTTGAGTTCAATATAGTTGAGCTATTTAAACAATTCATGTTTATTAGTTTTATTTTGGTTTAAGAGTCCTTAGACAATTATAATGACTTTGGGTGAGCGTACAAGTAGACCTTAAATTGCTTTGGATTTTAGGCTGCCTGTACCCTAGCCATTGGTTGATTTAGACTTTCAAACAAGTCCACAAGCTATTCTTTAGTCAATTAGAATTTTAGCCATGCTTGCAAGCTACCTTTTAGCAAGACTTTGATTTTCAAATGAGTCTGCAGGCTAACCCTAAATCGATTGGACTTTCAGGTGAGCCCCTCAAACTAACCTTTCATCTACATAGACTTTCAAGTAAACTCGCAAGCTGACTTTTAGTCCAAATTGGCACTATTATACAATAATTATTATTATTACTACTACTATTACTATTAATATTATGCTACTATTATACTAGTACTACTCCGACTACTAATATTATACCTCTACTATACGACTACTCTACAATTTACTACTATACTACTACTACCACCACCACTACTCTTACTACGATATGAATATGTTAATGCTGCTATACTACTACTATAACTTTTGCTATAATATGAGTATGCTACTACTAAAATACTACTACTATTACGACAACTATTATACTATTACATCTACTAATAGTAAAAGTACTATATTATATTGCTAGTATAATATCATACCATACTACTATAATATAACTACATTATACTAATATACTATAATTTTATGCTACTATTATTATTATATAATAACTATACTAATACTACTTCTACTATATTTCTAGTATACTATACCACTGCCTCGACGACTACTAATATAATATAACTACTAATACTACTACTATATAACTATTATACTAATACTACTACTACTATACTACTACTATTATACTATTACTACTATACTATACTACAACTACTATTAGTATATTATAATACAACTATTGTTAGTGTTATTATATTATATTACAATTATACTAAAATACTATGTTGTTGTACTACTACTACTACTATAGTATTATACTATACTACTATATTATTACTACTACTATACTACTACCACAATACCGTCACTATTGCTTTACTACTATTATAGTATAGTATTATACTACTATAGTAGTATTAGTAGTATACTTCAGTATACTTGTACTACTCACTACTATTATACTACTAATACTATAATTATACTACAACTATACTATTGACAATTTTTTTTCTGAGTTAGTAGGATTTACCACTAAAGTCGTGCTTTAAGTAAGGTTCAAATAAACAACCTCTCACATAGAAAAGGTTAGTATAACCACCAAGCTAATGCTTATGGTATACTGCTAGTATAATTATGCTACTATACTACTACCGTTATACCACTTATATTATTATATTACTATTATACTACTACTACTAGTATACTATCATAATTACTATTATAATAATTATTACTATATCACTAGCATACTTTTATTACTAGTAATGTACAAATACTACTATTATATGACTTCTGCTAATATACTACTAATATTACTATTACAACTATAGTACCGTCATCACTACTAGTACTACTACTATATTACTATACTACAACTATACTACAACTATAGTATAATAACTATATTATTACTGCTACTTCACTAATACTACTACAATTATATTAGTACTTCTAGTAGTACTATTATATTATTATTACTATATTATTATACAACTCCTAATTTATATTATTATTACTATTATTTTTACTATATTACTACTATAAGAATACTAATATGCTACTACTATATTAGTATAAGTGATACTACTGGTTCTGCTACTATACTTCTACCATACTATGACTATATTACTGTATTACTACTATATTATAGTTATCGCTATAATAGTACTATTGTTGTTATTGCTATATAGTACTATTATAACTATATTACTTTTAATTTTACTACTATTACTATCATAACAATATACTATTGTTACTACTATACTACTACTAATATTCTATTACTACTAATACGATTATAATATTATATTATTAATATATTGCTATATTTCTACTACACTATTAATACAACTACAATTTACTACTACTACATCTATTACTATACTACAACTACTGTTACAATAATAACTACTATTATACTAATAATATTAAAATACTACAACTATTATATTAGGACTACCATTAGTACTACAAATACTACTACTACTATAATACTACTAATACTAATATATTATTAGAAATACTATTATTATACTATAGAAATTTTGTGCTACTATTGCTATACTGCTACTACCACTGTACTATTACTATTATTACTATATTGCTACTATTAATGTTATTAGTATACTATATTACTACTGTACTACTACTACAATACTACTACTGTACTACTACTACACTACTATTATACCACCACTATACTAGCACTATATTAATGCTATCACTTCTACTGCTATACTATAATACTCGTACCGTAGTACTACCAATATACCATCATACTATTGCTACACTACTAATAGTACTATTATTATGCTATAATTATACTACTAATATATTATTACTATACTAATACTTAACTACTACTATTTTTAGTAATATATTTATGTTATATTACTACGATACTACTACTATTATACTATTACTACTGCAAGAACTACTATACTATAATATTACTATTATCATCGTTAGTAATCTACTATGCTACGACTATACCACTATTATACTACTAGTACTACAATACTATAATATAAGTACTAATACCATTAGTGCTACAACTATTGTATTACTACTATATTAATATTGTATAACTATATTGCTACTATAATAATATACCACTACTGCTATACTACTACTGTCACTATATTACTACTGCAACTACTATTATAATATTAATACGACTATTATACTATTATTATACTACTATATGTACTATTATAATACTAGTATACTATTATTATTACTACTATTATTACAACTATACTTCTACTATTGTACTACTACTACTATTATATTACTATATTATACTACTAGCATATGTGACTATATTAGTACTATACTACTACTATTACTATACTAATATACCATTCGACTATAATATACTAGTATGCTTCTACTACTACTATAATAGCACTATAGTAATACTATTACTCTATGACTACTACTACTATACTGTCACTATACTACTACTATACGACTACTACTGCTATCATACTACTATACTACCACTACTATCATACTACTATACTACCGCTGCTATCAATATAGTATTATCCCTATTACTAGTACTACTACTATACTATAGTACTAATGCTACTGTACTATTCTACTATACTTTTATACTACTGCTATACTACCACTACTATACTAATACTTTAATACTACTACTACTATATTTCTACTATAATAATATATTGCTACTATAATATTACTGCCATACTATACTACTACAACTACTAGTGCTATTAGCACTACTAATATGCTATATTATTACTATACTATTATACTATACTACTATGACTATTAATATACTATTACTACTACTACCATACTACTACTATACTACTACTGCTGTAATTAATATATAATTACTACTACTATACTACTATTATACTACTACTATACTACTATTATACTATTACTATTACTACTATTTACTACTACTATACTATTATACTACTGCTACTATATTACTTCTACTACTAGTATTATACTACTACTATACTACTATTATTACTACCATTATTATTATTACTATCATATTGCTACTATACTACTACTGCTATGTTACTTCTATACTACTACTACTTACTGCTATACTACTATTACTGTTGCTATTGGTATAGTACTAATTTTATACTATTAGAATACTACTACTACTATTATAATACTATTCTACTATTAGTATCACTATTGCTACTTGTACTATCACTACACTACTACTATACTATTATATCACTATTATTATCTCTATTATTATACTATACTACTGCTATTTTACTACTTCTGCTAGGGATTACTACTCAAACTACTACTCTTGTGACGCCCCTGTCGTGTCCGATTGAACCACAACATAAGTGGACAACATATAAATAAAAGGTTTACAGAATACATAGAATTAAAATTTATTTCATCAATACGAATATAGTTCAGATAACATAACAAAACGTGGTCTCACTGAAAATACTCAAGTCCTCAAAAGTTTTTTCCTACATAAAAATAGAATAACATGTAAATAAATCAGCTCCAAAGATAGTTGCGCACGTACTTTCTGCTATCGTAGACACCTGTGCCAAGCTGCTACTCTCCTGTGGATAGGAACAATCAAAGAATGAGCCACGAATGCTCAGTAGGAAGTTACCTCCTCCAAACAGCAGGAGAGATCAATTTTTGGTGGCAACAATAAGATTAACACAGTGGTAACAACAATAATTCGACGACAAAGGTGATTAGGTAAACTAACATCCACAACAAGAAATGAATCAACAAGGATATCTTATGGGTGTGGCTGCCTCCCCTACCAAGCAGAGTCATATCACTCTGCACTCCCAACCGCTGATGGAGTGGTGATCCGTAATCACACAGCAGATCACGCTTGATGGAGTGGTGATCCGTAATCACACAGCAGATCACGTTTGATGGAGGGGTGATCTGTATCACACAGCAGATCAC
>RXID01017890.1:0-15132 GCA_005019695.1 Trichopus zeylanicus subsp. travancoricus | reverse complement strand
TAAAGAACAAATATTCTTATGTTCTTAGAAGATGATCAGATGGGAAGAATTTAATCATGACCATGAAATGAATACAGAACAAAAAGTTTTAATAAAATTTTTGCATATATCACTACTAGGTTTTCACAAAACCCATCAAAAATGCCTACTTCATGCCATAGAAGTTATTTTTCTTTCTAAGTAAAATAACAGCATTTTATCAGACCTTTTTTTATCAAGGCTTTAAACATTTAATGTGACATTCAATGTCGGATATCTTGCATGTAATCAACTCAAAACACCCTGGCCACTTATAACCTAAATTAACAAAAGCATATAAGCTGGCAAACTGACACATAAAATTTTCATGACCAAAAATACCAAGTTGACTATTAAATATTTAAAAAAACTGATAATTTTAGGTTCTTTTCATTCTATACAGAGATTAAAATATTACTTCAGCACTTCTTTGTTTTTTAAAGCGACCAAATGAGAAGCCAGATAGGCCCATGAACTTTTGACTTCTGGAAAATGATTCTGCTCAAATTAAATCAAGTTATAAATGGATATACAAAGAAAGGAAAAACACAATATTCTGGATTACCTAATAAAATTGAACACACCATGAACAGCATGGAATATTAAAAAAGAGAGAACAAACAAAACTCATTAGCAGATTCCAGAGACGGAGCATTATTGAAAGAAGGCAGGTTGCACAAGCAGCAGGAACACTGCCCATTTTGCGAGAAGTTGTTACTCAAAGATCCCTCCACAATAAATCCCATAGTCCTAGCCCAGCAAGCCCTCCTCAAAATACAAACTTCATCATTTTTAGTCCTATCAATTCTGAAGAATTAAACTACTCTGTCTGAAGGGCCATATGCTCAGACATAGTTGAGTTTAAATAGTGGAGATCCATGAAGAGATAATATGCTCCCATCTTTGTATTGCCCCGCCATCCAAATGTTAAAAATAAATAGCTAACTAGATTCAATTTTATTGAAAATACAGGGCACCTACACAAAATAAGGAGAAGAGTCCCTCCAACCATTTCCTCAAATACCAGTAGCTATAACGAATGACAACCACCTTGTACCAAAACTTTTAGTCAAAAATAGGAAGATTGTCATTGGCCCTCAAACATGAAAGATCTTAATCACCCCACATTGGACAATCGGGTATAAATTTGACCACACAAATTGCTGAGGTTTCACTATACCACCTGAAAACTGAATTTACAAAGGCAGGTCTATCCATAACAACAACAACAAAAAAAAGTTGTTTTTAGCTACCCCATCTATGACCACCAAAGAAACTGCAACTGAGATGAATAAATTTACAAGACAATCCTGGGCTTACGCTATTTGTTAGTGATACACAGCACAGAAACTTCTAGATGAATAAGAGCAGGCATACATCCATTTACTCATAAATGAACATGCGAGCACAATTCTAATAAGAAAGCACCATTGTACACTGTTGCATCAATTGAATAAATAAAGTTTACAAAACTCAACATATTGAAATTCATTGAACCTTGTATTCGCCTATGGTGCTTTCAGAGCAACGACTTTAAACCTTGACCATAGTACAGCATCACTGAACTTCAGAAATACCCAAATAACAGTTCACATAAATCCTAACCCAGATAAGTCTTTTAAGACATTTTCAACATACCATCAACCAAAGTGCATGAAGAACCATTAATTTCTTGGTTTTCACTAGGCGGAAATGAATATACAAATTACAAACAGATAAAGGGGGCAAAGAGACATCAACATAACTCCAAAATTCCAATTTATTACTCATAAAACACATAATAAGTCAAAAGAACAGTTGGAAATCACCAAAACTGATCCATTTACGAGGAATAAAGCAACTCTGAAAAAAAAGCATCAGCCACTCCGATACCAGACCACAATATATCCCGAAAACCCTAATCAAGAAACAACCATGTTCTCAACGATCAGAGAAATACACAATCAAACCACATATAAATCAACCCAAAAACACACAAAAGCATTCCATGCTCCACAAACCATCACAAACCCAGATCAAGAGGACCAAATGACAGATCGGAGTAGCAGAAAGCAGTATACCTGAAGGAGGCTTGACGCATAGGTGATGTAGTTGCGGATGAGGCCCTGGGTGGTGATCCGGATCTCGTTCTCGTTGATGGCGGACTCGGGCCGCGGCTTCTCGACTCTCTGGTACCTGTCCATGGCTCTGGCGAGCTGCTCCGGCAGGAGAACAGCGCGTCGCGATTAGGGATTGGTGAGATTCAAGCAAGGATTTGGAGGCAACAGAGGGAGAGGGAGGGCGAGGGCACCGCTAAAACCCTAGAAATGGGGCGCAGCGGAGGAGATGAGGAGAGAGCCGAGAGGCAAAACCCTCGCCTTTTTAACGCGGAGGTCGAATACGGATATGAAGTGGGAGATTAGGGCTTTCTTTTCTATCTGTTTCTGGTGCCATCCAAATTGGGAAATTGGATTATTGCATTTTTCATTTTGATCCTTACAGTTCTATATATTTAGACATATTCCAGATGACACTACAATTGTTTTTCGTGCAGCCCCTTTGATTTTGTCAACTCGCGTATGCGAAATTATTTCATAAAAATTTCTCGTCCAAAAATCTCTGTGGGCCTCTCCAACGAGGTGACGCTTATGAGTTCTTTTAAGTTTTAACATTGACATTCGATCAAAATTGTTATGCATATTGAATTCAACCATTTATAAACAAAAAATATTATTAAAAAAAATAATTCAACAGTTAAATTATAATATTTTTCATTCATAATCGACGGGATTATTCGTTCATCAATTAGCAAAATTAACAACTGATTTAGATATCAAGGATCCAAATACAGAACATTCAAATTATAAATAAGAAAAAAGTTTATAGTGATCGGACAAGAAAGTAAGGGAGCGAAGTTATGCACATGCAAGTGGCATGTGATAATCCTTCTTCTTGTGATTGAACTACAGATGTAAACTAGTCCAGCAACCAAAACCAGCGGGCTCGAGCGGAACCCAACAAATCGAGCTTGAGTTTAGCTCAAGCCAAGCGACTCGGCTCAAATATAATTTTCCAAAAATTATCTTTAATTTATTTTTTAACTAATTTCTATTAAAATAATTTTAAAAATTATAAAAATTAACCATAACATCACAAATTATACTTCATAAATTTATAATAAAAAATACTAAATTCAAAAAATTTATAGATAATGTTAATGATATATATATATTAAAAATTATGGATATTAAAGAAATCATACTAGTAGACTAATTTTAAAATATAAAAAATTATATCAACTATAACATCACAATAAAATAATTAAATATATATTATATGTTATATGTTATAAAATAAATTTTAAAACTACAATTTTTATATATTTAAAAAAATAAACGACTTCTCAAATTGAAATCGAGCGAATCGAGTACAGCTCAAGCTCAAGTTTGTTATCACACAATGCGAAACTTACCGAGCCAAATTTGAGTTGAGCTCAAAACAAATGAGGCCAAATTAAAGTTGAGCTCGAGTTACGAGCTACGAACTATTAACACCTTTGGATTGGATAAGGTCCCCTTCAATTGGGCCGCAAACGGCCTGATTAGTCTCGGGCCAAAAGTTCGTTCGGCCCAATCGAAGCTCAAAAACAGCATACTATGCACTATAAAGGGGGTGAGTAAAACTGGTTTACCGTACCCGTTTTGCTCATTTTAGAACTGAAACCAAATTTTGGTTCTTAAAAAATTGAGAACCGGAACCGTACCGGTTTATATAAAGAACCGATTTTTTTTTTCGGTTCTAAACCGGTTTTAAAACCAATATACCGGTTTTAAATTATGAATTTCCTATGGCAGTAATACTGTAATAGCAAGTTAGCAACCATTATTTTTTACCAAAAAATAAAGAACTAACATTGAATTGCAAGTAAATACAACTGCTGAGTTTTTACAAATTACCACAATTCAAATGGTTTCTTAAAAACTTAAGAGACAAGATCACTAAAATAGAAGTAATAGCAGTATGCACTTATGTAGTGGCAGTGCAGCAAACCAATAGGAAGCAGTAGCCAGTAGTAGACTAGCAGTATGAATATTCTTGCAAAGAAAGAGCTTAGACTACCACTGCTAGTATGCTATTAGCACTATAAAGGCATAAATTAAGGTGAAATAATGTTAATAATTTTTGGCTTAGAGTCACCAAGAAGGTAATCTCTCTGTCCGGATGGGATAGGCTATGCAGTGCAGCTGCTGCAGTAGACTAGCAGGTAGTAGTAATAGACCAGCACCAGCTATATGTACTTATGCAGTGCAGCAAATCAGCAGGCAACAGTAATAGATCAGCACCAGCAGTATGCACTTATGCAGTGCAGCAGACTAGCATGCAGCAGACAGTAGTGTAGCAGACCAGCAAGCAGCAGACACCATGTTCAGTAGTGCAGCAGGCAGTAGTGCAGCAGACCAACAGGCAGCAGGCACCATGTTCAGTAGTGCAGCAGACCAGCAGACACCATGGACCTTCTCTTCAATGATGGGATGCCACCAATCCATATCATGCAGAAAGAGATATAAATACCTAAAAAAATCAACAGTTTGATAATACTAGAGTTAGATATCTTTGCTGGCAGATTCATAGGAATGCAGATAAATTTTGTTTAGATAATTTTAGATCGATTTCTGAAGTTGAGCCAGTATTAGAGGGATTATGCAATGTAGCAGACTAGCAATAGTAGATCATTCTTCCCATGACTTGAGATGTCTTCACTTTGTCATCTTTTCTTCATTGCATTTGCTCTTTCAATTGGCTTAGCAGAATAGTAGTTAGCATTCAATATGTATAAGTTTGGTAATAATTTTGTAATCAAAATCAACAATTAGATAATAGAGATTAGAGGATACAGATAAACAAACCAATAAACCATGCTGGCAAAAGCAAGAATATAGTGCCCAGCATATGATCTTCCAATTATAAAGAAGCCATTCTCCATATACACTGAGTATACAGTGAAAAATGCCTGAGAGCATAAAATAGTAAGAGACAGAAAATTACTATAATGTAAATCCAGAAAGAACAAAAAAGTTCTAATACTTGAAAATTCATGCAGAAAGAGATATATATACCTAAAGAAATCAACAGTCATACATCTTTATTGGTACTGGCAGATTCATAGGAAATGACATCAAGAAAGAAAATTAATCATCAATTGAGATTATTGTTTTCATTTTGCTCGTCATTTCTGCAATTATAACGATAAAACATGTGAAATATATAACATAAATATTAAAATCAATAATTAATTTCTACAGAAATAATACAATGAATAACTAATTTTTACCTGCGGATATTTTTTCAATTTCATCAAGTGTTTCCTTAATATTAATAAGAGAACTAGTAGAACGCAACCAATCTTGTGTACAAATAAGAGCTTCTACCATTTTTGCAGATAGAGAACTTCAAAATTGATCAAAAACTCGACCTCCTATACTAAAAACTGACTCCAAAACAACGGTAGATATGGGCATAGCAAACACATCTTTAGCCATCATGGAAAGAACTAGATACCTATCACTGTTTTCTTTCCACCACAAAAGTATATCAAATCTTCTACCTCATCTTCACGTTCCTCCTCAAAAAATTTATTCAATTTTGTTTTGCAAGTGGAAGTCTTCTGTTTTGCTTTTGCTTTTCTCAATTCATCTTGAACAAGCTGAAGTACATCAAGATTACTTATTCCAATAGCATTCCTTTCTTTTATTTGTTCAACTCCTGCAATACTATGGGAAGAAGAAGAAGATTTTTCTATAGATGAATATTCTTGAAAAAGTCTATCCAAAATATTCTTCACTTTACCCTTCAACTCACTGACTTTTTCATTCTCATAGCTTTCCTCAATCATCCAATCTACACTCTCCAACTTTAGCTGAGGATCAAACACAGAAGCAATAAATAGCATAATATTAAGTTTTTCAACATTTGCCCAATATTTATCATATTTGGTCTTCATCTTAAAAGTCATAGTACTTAAGTAGAAGTCATCTGATTTAGAAAACTTCTTAATCATCATGCCAATTCCATACATGCTTTGCATATATATATTTCCTGTAATATAAGAAGAACCAAATATGTTTAAGGTAACATCATAAAATACTTGCAAAAAAGGTAATAAAGCTCGAGCAACATTCCAATCTGCATGTGTTGGTGAACTCTATGACTTTTCCTTCATTAGCTCCTCTACATATTTGGAATCTTGGATCTCCAATAATTCAAAAGCTTTCTGAAATTTCAAAGCAACATCAAGCATTAGATATGTAGAGTTCCATCTGGTTTCAATATCAAAACAAACCAAACATTTGCATTCTATTTTTTCCTGCTCCACACAAAGCTTGAACCTCTGTGCTATTGCTAGTGATGATCTCACATATTTAACTGTAGCCCGAATTCTAGCAATAGAGTCATTTGAATCTTTAAGTCTTTCTTTAACAATTAGACTCAGGAGATGTGCACAGCATCTGACATGCAAATACTCACCATTAAGTACATGACCTTTCTAGCTATCAAGCCTCTTCCTCAGGTACTAAACTCAACATCATTAGAAGATGCATTATCTACAGTAATTGTGAAGACCTTATTTATGCCCCAATCAAATAAGCACAATTTTAATGTTTTATGAATTACCATACCAACATGACTTGAAACAGAACAAAAATTTTAAATTTTTTTTAAGCTTCCAATCATCATCAATATAATGAGCAGTCACACTCATGTAGCCCAAGTTTTGGCATGATGTCCAACAATCAGTTGTGATACTCACTCTTTACTTTAACTTGCTAAAAAAATATTTCAATTTTTTCTTTTTCTCCAGAAATATTTTGAAACAATCTCTAGCAACAGTAAATCAGGAAGGAACATCAAATTTAGGTTGCAATGTAGAGGTATAGAACCTAAATCCTTCACCTTCAACATGTTTGAAAGTCAGTTCATCAAGAATCAAATATTTGGCTAATGCAATTCTACATGCTTTTTGATTAAAATTCCATATAACAAGTGTACGTGCTTGAGTGCCACCACTGTCATCACAAACTAATTGAAAGACTAAAGTTTTTTGTTTTTTCACCTCCATGTTTGGAGGATAATCTCTGCATCTACTTAAGTGAGTATTTAAACCACTTGTTTCATAACTAGAAGGACATGAAAGGAGACTTCCACAGTAATTACATTGGGTTTTATCCTTATAACCATCTTCACTGGAATCTAGTTTAGAAAAATGGTCCCACACCCATGAACTATTTTTTCTCACTTTCCAAGCTTTCTGATTTGTTTTATTTATCCTTGAAGTTACATCTTGAGCTTCACTAGCCTTCTCACCAACATTTTGATTTTGACATAAATATTTTATATTTGAAACATTCATACTTGTATTTTTATTAGTGATTTCTCTACTTGAATTCATCTAAAATAGAAGAAAGAAGATATATGACCAACAGACCAAGCAATCAAGCATGCAAGTAATATTGTTCATAGTAGAACTATAGGAAAGACCAATTCAGCATGAAATTCTAAGAAATGGAAAAGCGCAATACCTATTACGGTATTACCTAATTCACATAATTGAGCCAATTAGCATGATCAGCCACGCCGCAGTAGAAAAATCCCCCGAACAAGTTGAAATTCGCGCAGTCCCAAAATTTCTGAGAAAACTCTGAAAAAATGAAACACAACATCAGTAAAAATCAGAAATCATAGAAGAGCTGGTACGAGTTGAGAGAGAGGGCATACCGAAGTAGATCGCTACTCTGGCGACTGGTGATGTTGCTGCTCTGACGATGTCGTTGTTCTGGCGATGTCGCTACTCTGGCGATGTCGATGCTCTGACGATGTCGCTGCTTTGGCGATGGACGGAGGACAAATCAGAGCAAGTGGCGACGAGATCGAAGATGCAAGGACCTAGGGTTAGGATTTTGAACTCTCGACCTTTGAAAATGAGAAGAGAAATCGGAGCAAAAGGTGCGACGGGCGACGACCGGCGAGATCGGAGATGCAGGGACTTAGATCTAGGGTTTGAGCCTGTGAGAATGAGAAATGGAAGCACGAGACGGCCAGATTGGAGATGCAGAGACCTAGATCTAGGGTTTGAGCTTTTGAGAATGAGAAATCGGAGTAAGAGGCGACGAGATTGGAGATGCAGGGACCTAGGGTTAGAGTTTTGAACTCTCGACCTTTGAGAATGAGAAGAGAAAACTGAGCAAAAGGTGCGGCGGGCAGCGACCTGCGAGATCGAAAATGCAGGGACTTAGATCTAGGGTTTGAGCCTTTGAAAATAAGAAATCGGAGCACGAGATGGCCAGATCGGAGATACAGGGACCTAGATCTAGGGTTTGAGACTTTGAGAATGAGAAATCGAAGCAAGAGGCGACGAGATCAGAGACGCAGGACCTAGGGTTAAGGTTTTGAACTCTTGACCTTTGAGAATGAGAAGAGAAAATGGAGCAAAAGGTGCAACGGGCGGCGACCGGCGAGATCGGAAATGTAAGGACTCAGATCTAGGGTTTGAGACTTTGAGAATGAGAAATCGGAGCAAGTGATGAGCTTGGTAACGACCGGCGAGGGCGAGGGTGAGGCAGCGTCGCTGCGAGTGAAGGGTCAAGGGCGAGAGTTTGGTGGCGTCCCCGCGAGTGCGGGGTTGAGGGCGAGAGCTAGACGGCGTCGCTGCGAGTGAGGAATTAGGGTTAGGGTTTCGGTCGAAGATGTATATATAGAGGTAAAACCAGTACGGTTCACGTTCACCGATTTTTTAGATAATGTAGAACCGAAACCGAAACCGATTTTCTGATTCTGTTAAATTTAAGAACCTGAACCGTACCGGTTTGATTTGAGAACCAGTTTTCTGATCCGGTTCTCAACCGATACGATTCAGTATACCGATTTTTCGTTTTTTTTTCTTACCCCTAATACTACTACTATGCAGTTCGGACTAATTGGCGTGGAAGCCAACAACACCTACTCCATATCAGAGGACAAACTTCAAAACATGTTGGAAGATCTTGGTGGTCATTTGGTGCTACTTAATTATCGAGCACTTATATTATTACATTTTAATTAGACTTCTAAGGAATCATTTTTTAATAGACAATTATTATCACATGAGCATCACGCCAATGTGGCAAAAAATTGTTGGTCAGGTAATTACAACATTAATGAGAAGAACAGAGAGCATTCAAAGCATATCTGATGCACAATAGCAGCAAGAAAACAAAGCAGAGCAGCAGCATGCAATACTTCTCAAGATTTTGACTTATCATCAATAGATGCCTTTAAATGAAAGCTGCATCCATGTTGAAGGACATTACAACAGCACTTGGGCTTCTGGCAAGTGCGACGTCCGAGATGGCAAGTGTCACACCCGTTGTGAGTGGTAGGTGCCACCACAACGAGATCATGTAACGGATCTCATGATCAAACGAGGCGACGGACTGCCTCGAACATATGTGTGCGCGGGCAGCACACATAGCAGCAAGTGACGGTCACGACATGTTTGGGTGGAGACCCAAACAGCCCAAAACCATCCTGCAGACCGAGCAGCAGGTCAAGATGGCTAAAGGGAGCTGCAGAAAGCTGCAGTTGAACTGCAGGACAGCAGTTGAACTGCAGGAAGCAGTTGCTGAACTGCTGACTGCAGGACAGCAGTGGAACTGCAGGAGGCAGTTGCTGAACTGCTGGGCAACAGTTGGACTGCAGGACAGCAGTGGAACTGTAGGAGGCAGTTGCTGAACTGCTGGACAGCAGTTGAACTGCAGGAGGCAGTTGCTGAACTGCTGGACAGCAATTGAACTGCAGGAGGCAGTTGCTGAACTACAGGGCAGCAGTCGAAACTGCAGGAAGCAGTTGAGGAACTGCAAGGCAGCGGTTGAAACTGCAGGAAGAATATTGTGGAGCATGTTCTCCATGATCTCCAGCAGTTGCTCACAGCCAAACGTGTACTATAAATAGACTTGGGGGTCTATTGAGTTGAACACACACAGGTAGAGAGACTTGTAGTGTCACTCCGTGTCAAGAGTTGTATTTCCTTTTATGTGAGCAATAAAAGGTTGGCAAGATTGCTGTACTTCTCTTCTCCTCTATACTCTTGTGGGCTTGTGCGAGTTTGGCGGGCTGAGGTGAGCGAACCTTGGCGCCATCACGGGCAAAATTTCAGGGTAGAAATTCGCCGGTGTGACAGCAAGGATCGCTGTTGACCCACACATCGTGCTATTTACTTCAACATATAAATGTCTGATTTTTAGCACCCTACTTGCATAAGGGTTTAATGAGAATTTTAGCCATTTGGAAACTCTTTTAACTGGATTTGTAGCTGCGGTCGCTACTGTAGTGACTGAATCTAATTCCTTCTCATTTCCCATTTTCAGAAATTGCCAATGATCTAAACTAGCTTAAACACAACTAAGATCAACACGATTGACAGATTTACTACTCATATAAAGCGCGCATTTTCAGTACAACGCAAACTTAGAAAACAAGGACATGTTACACAAAACTCAAAAAACAAAGTACATAAACATGACTACCAGTTACAACGAAATTCATAAACACTGATATTTAGAGCTTAACTTAGGACCTAACCCTCATTTACTACTTCCATGCACGAGTGCGTGCGTGAAGACACGCTCCTCTATCTGCTCAAGGAAGCACGCCGACACGAGGTCCAACGCCGCCAATCCCAGGGACGCCGCCAATCCCAGGGACGCCACCAAGACCGCCAACTCCACCAATCACAGGGTTGACGATGCCAACGCCAGCCCCTACGCCGCTGACGCCACCGAGGACTGGAAACCCGAAGACGCTGGCCCCGCCGATGCCGGAATAGCCCCCGATGCCACCAAAGACAATGTTCTTCTTGTCGCCGAGACCGGCAGCATTGCCGGCCAGTTTCTCCGAGGCGACGGTTGCTTCTTGCGTTGGAGCTGGCCGAGCACACCCGTGAGCTAGAGCAAGAACCAGCAGAAAGCAAAGAAGCCAAGTTCTAGCCATCTCTCTCTCTCTCTCTCTGTCTCTCTCTCTCTCTCTCTCTGTCTCTCTCTATAGAGATCAGTATCTGTCTCTCTCTCTCTCTCTCTCTCTCTCTGTGTGTCTCTCTATAGAGATCAGTAGGAGGCTTTGTGGTGTGTGAGTGTGAAGGATGGTAGGGTCTTATAAAGGTGAAGGTGGCGTAGGAAGATGATGCGAGTAAATGCGAGATTGATGGCTCTCAACAGCGAGTTCCGATAGTCCGAACCCTAAATTTATGGCCATTTAAGAAAGAGAACAGTGGAGAGCTGTTTAATTTGAACTTTATGAATGCTTTATCTTCTTTTTTAGTATAAAAACCATTGATTTGTTTAAAGTCGTGGTTTTAGCTTTGTTCCCACGCAGTTTGGTCCGGTTTCGGTCCTTACAAAAGCAAAAGTAAGTCCTGTAGAAGGAAAGCAAGGAGGGGATTTTTTTTTTGGTTAATTACGTACATTCTCCCGTGATTTTCAGAAATTACAAAAAATCTCCCGTAATTTACGTAATTATCAACACCACATTCTTTTTAAAATATTTATCTACACCTTTTGTTATTATTTAACAAAAATTTTGTTCAAAAATTTCGATTTTACCATCCGTTATTTTACAATTAAACTCCTAAAAATTTATTATTTATTATTTAATTTTTGAATATTTATAAATAACACCCTGAAATTAGTCAGCTTTATAAAAAAAATCTTTCTCCAAACCATTTACAAATAAACGAGCGAGGCGACGAGCGCAGCGAGCACACGAGCGCGAACACCCGAGGCCGGTGCACTGGTATGGACGCCGGCCGGCGAGGGTGCGGGAACAGCCGGCGAGGGGTCTATTCGCAAAATTTAGTTTTAAAATAAATAAAATTTAGACTTATTTATAAATAAAAATATTTAAGGGGTTTATTTTTAAATGTATAAATATTAAACTTGTAATTTTAAATTTTAAATTTAAAAACCTTCAATATTTTTTTTATAAAATTTTATTTAAAACATGATAACAAATTTAGACTTATTTATAAATAAAAATATTTAAAAGGTTTATTTGTAAATGTACAACATGAAATTTGTAATTTTAAATCTTAAGTTTTCAAACTTTAAATGACTTATTCGTAAAATTTAGTTTTAAAATAAATAAAATTTTGACTTATTTATAAATAAAAATATTCAAGGGGTCTATTTCTAAATGTACAAATATTAAATTTGTAATTGTAAATTTTAAGTTTGAAACCTTCAATGCCTTTTTTGTAAAATTTTATTTAAAACATGATAAAAAATTTAGACTTATTTATAAATAAAAATATTCAAGAGTTCTATTTGAAAATGTACAAATATGAAACTTGCAATTTTAAATTTTAAGTTTTCAAATCTTCAATGATTTATTCGTAAAATTTAGTTTTAAAATAAATAAAATTTGAACTTATTGATAAATAAAAATATTCAAAGGGTTTATTTTTAAATGTACAAATATTAAACTTGTAATTTTAAATTTTAAATTTTAAAACCTTCAATATTTTTTTTGTAAAAATAGACCCCTTGAATATTTTTATTTATCAATAAGTCCAAATTTTATTTATTTTAAAACTAAATTTTATGAATAAGTGATTGAAGGTTTGAAAACTTAAAATTTAAAATTACAAGTTTCATGTTTATACATTTTCAAATAGATCCCTTGAATATTTTTATTTATAAATAAGTCTAAAGTTTTTAGCATGTTTTAAAAAAAATTTTATAAAAAAGACATTGAAGGTTTTAAACATAAAATTTATAATTACAAATTTAACACTTGTACATTTAGAAATAAACCCATTAAATATTTTTATTTATAAATAAGTCAAAATTTTATTTATTTTAAAACTAAATTTTACAAATAAGTTATTGAAGGTTTGAAAACTGAAAATTTAAAATTACAAGTTTCATGTTGTTCATTTATAAATAGACCCCTTGAATATTTTTATATATAAATAAGTCTAAATTTTTTATCATGTTTTAAATAAAAATTTACCAAAAAGACATTGAAGGTTTTAAAACTTAAAATTTAAAATTATAAGTTTAATATTTATATATTTAAAAATAAACCCCATGAATATTTCTATTTATAAATAAGTCCAAAATTTATTTATTTTAAAACTAAATTTTGCGAATAGACCTCTCGCCGACCGTTCCCGCACCCTCGCCGGCCGGCATCCGCGCCCGCGCACCGGCCTTCGGTGTTTGCTCCCCGCACCGGCCTTCGGCGTTCGCGCCCGCGCGCTCGCCGCCCTCGCCGTCGTCGCTCGTTTATTTGTAAATAGTTTGGGAGAAAGGCTTTTTTGTAAATCTAACTAATTTTAATTTGTTATTTACAAATATCCGAAAGTTAAATAATAAATAATAAACTTTTAGGGATTTAATTGTAAAAATAACGAAGGGTAAAATCGAAATTTTTGGAAAAAAATTTGATTAAATAACAATAAAGGGGGTGTAGATAAATATTTTGAAAAGGTGGTGGTGTAGATAATTACGAAAATTACGAGGGGTTTTTTATAATTAGCGGAAATTATGAGGATGTAGGTAATTAGCCCCTTTTTTTTGCGAAGTAACCTTATAAATGGTAAATTATAATTTCTTTTAGGAAAACTTAAAAAAAATTCTGAAATTCTTGATCTACACTTCATATTTTTAGAATTTTTTATTAACTTCTAAAAATTTTTGAAATTCAAAATTAACTCCTATAATGATTAACTGTGAGTTTATCATTCTTTATAAATATTATAGTTTATATATAAACACTTTATTTCATATATAAATACTTATATATAAAGTAAGGTCTTCATATATCAGATAAAGTATTTATATATAAGATAAAATATTTATAAATAATGCTATTTTTTTTATTAAAAAAGTTAGGTTGATTTTGGATTTCGAAAAATTTTACGGGCTAGATAAAAATTTTTGGAAATATGAGGAATTAATCAGGAATTTTGAAAAATTTTAAAAAAATTTTGGTAATGCTCATCATTTTAATCCTTATGTCTAAATTAAAATTGGTCTATTGATCAACGAAAGGGATGATTTTGGGAGAAAATAAAAGTAACAATTCATGAAACATATTATATAAGAGTGTCTTTTATTAGGAGAGTTAGAACTCGTGTTAAATTTAGATTGGCATTGATTCACTAAATGAAAGTAGATGTTGAATCGAAAACATGATTAAACTTAACTAAATCTTTTAGCAAAAAATCACTTGTGTTATAATAAATTTAGGTAAAATTATCTCTTTTATTATTAATAATAAAATGTTACTTATATTATGGTAAAATTTTGTAAGCAACCATTTATTGTTCAACATTCTTTTTTATATTTAATATAAAAATTATCAGACTTTCTTTTTTTTAATCTAATTTAAACATTCAAATATGAGGATATCGAAAGCTCGAATATTATTTTCTTTCCATTTTTGTTGGCTGACCAAGAAAATAATATTTGAATGTTTGTCTTAAAAAGATAACCAAAAAATTAGAAAGAATAGAGGTTCGCAGTTCCGGCCGAAACCGAAACGTTTCGGCCGAAACGTTTCGGTTTCGGCCGGAACCGCAACGAAACCTACGGTTTCGTATCGGTTAGGGTTTACTGTTCATTACTGTTCATCTTCGCCAACGAACGCACGTCGGGAGCGGGAGCGGGAGCTCGCCGGGCTCGCGCGGGCGGGAGCTCGCCGGGCTCGCGCGGGCGGGCGGGAGCTCGCCGGGATCGCACGCGGGGGCGGGAGCTCGCCGGACTCGAGAGCGGGGGGGCGGGAGCTCGCCGGGCTCGCGCGCGGGGGCGTGAGCTCGCCGGGATCGCGCGCACGGGCGGGAGCTCGCCGAGCTCGCGCACGGGCGGGAGCTCGCCGAGCTCGCGCGCGGCGGGCTCGAGCGCGGGCGGGAGCTCGCCGGGCTCGGGCGGGTGGGGGGGGCGGAAGGAGCTCCGGGCGGCGGGCGGCCCGGGGAAGCTCGCCGAGCTCGCGCCGGGGCGGGTTTGGGGGACGGCGGCTGGGGGGTTGGCGGGAGCTCCGGGCGGACAGGCGGCCGGGCGTGGGAGCTTGCCGAGCTCGCGCTGGTTGGGGAGAGAGGGGGGGGGG
>RXID01017887.1:12500-13972 GCA_005019695.1 Trichopus zeylanicus subsp. travancoricus | reverse complement strand
CCCACGTGGACGCCACGAGCAGGCCGTGGGTCGTCCGCCAACGGGCCGGGCACGCACGTGGACGGGCCGACAGCCCGGGCACGCACGTGGACGCCCCGAGCAGGCCGTGGGCGGTCCGCCGACGGCCCGGAACGGCCGTGGCACGCACGTGGACGCCCCGAAACAGCACGGCCACCCACGTGGACGCCACGTGCAGCACGTGGGGAGTCCGTACACGGCCTGAAGCAGCCCGGGGACTCACGTGAACGCCACGAGCGGCCCGTGGGACTCCCGTAAACGCCACGAACAGCCCCGCGGACGCCACGGGCAGGGCGTGGGCGGTCCGCCAACGGCCCGAAACAGCCCGGCCGCCCACGTGGACGCCACGACCAGGCCGTGGGTGGTCCGCCAACGGCCCGGGCACGCACGTGGACGGCCCGAAACAGCCCGGGCACGCACGGGGACGGCCCGAGCAGGCCGTGTGCGGTCCGCCGACGGCCCGGAACGCCCGTGGCACGCACGTGACGCCCCGGAAACAGCAACGGCCACCCACGTGGGACGCCCCGTGCAGCACGGGGGGGGGGGGTCCGTAAACGGCCTGAAACCGCCCGGGGATCACGTGAAAGCCACGTGCAGCACGTGGGGGGTCCGCAACGGCCCGAAACAGCACGGCCACCCACGTGGACGCCACGAGCAGGCCGCGCGTGGTCCGCCAACGGCCCGGGCCAGCACGTGGACGGCCCGAAACAGCCCGGGCACGCACGTGGACGGCCCGGAACGGCCGTGGCACGCACGTGGACGCCCCGAAACAGCACGGCCACCCACGTGGACGCCACGTGCAGCACGTGTGGGGTCCGTAAACGGCCTGAAACAGCCCGGGGACTCACGTGGAGGCCACGAGCGGCCCGTGCGACTCCCGTATACGCCACGAACAGCCCCGCGCACTCACGCGGACGTCACGCTCAGGGCGTCGGCGGTCCGCCAACGGCCCGAAACAGCACGGCCACCCACGTGGACGCCACGAGCAGGCCGTGGGTGGTCCGCCACCGGCCCGGGCACGCACGTGGACGGCCCGACAGCCCGGGCACGCACGTGGACGCCCCGAGCCGGCCGTGGGCGGTCCGCCGACGGCCCGGAACGGCCGTGGCACGCACGTGGACGCCCCGAAACAGCACGGCCACCCACGTGGACGCCACGTGCAGCACGTGGGGGGTCCGTAAACGGCCTGAAACAGCCCGGGGACTCACGTGAACGCCACGAGCGGCCCGTGGGACTCCCGTAAACGCCACGAACAGCCCGGCGGACGCCACGGGCAGGGCGTGGGGGGTCCGCCAACGGCCCGAAACAGCACGGCCGCCCACGTGGACGCCACGAGCAGGCCGTGGGTGGTCCGCCAACGGCCCGGGCACGCACGTGGACGGCCCGAACAAGCCCGGGCACGCACGGGAGGCCCGAGCAGGCCGTGGGCGGTCCGCCGACGCCCGGATACGGCC
>RXID01017887.1:0-2500 GCA_005019695.1 Trichopus zeylanicus subsp. travancoricus | reverse complement strand
TTTCCGTGGCACAGCGCAACCGTTCGGGACCCTTGCATGCCGCCCCGGGACAGCTCGGGGCCTTTCCGTGCGGCGGCAAAGGCAGTTCGCGGGCTTCCCGTGGGACCTGGGCACCGTTCGATGCCTTTACGTGGGGCGTCGGGACCAATCTAGGCGTTCCGGGGCCTCGACGTGCGACGGCGTGACCCTTTGGGACACTTCCTTGCCACCGCCGGGGCAGCTCGGGGCGTTTCCGTGGGACATCGGGGACCGATCAGGGCATCTCGAGGGCCGCTTCCGTGGGACTTTGGCACCGCCGGGGGCCTTTCGGCGGGGCAGCGGGGCCGCTCGGGGCGTTTCCGCGGGACATCGGGACCGATCGGGCCCTCCCGCGGGGAAACGGGACCGAGAAGGGCATTTCGAGGCCTTTCCGTGGGACAGCAGGACGGCTCGGGACGCTTCGGTGCGACCGCAAGGGCATTTCGGGGCGCTGCCGTGGGACTTGGGCGCCGTTCGGGGCGTCTCCGGGGGACAGCAGGACAGATCGGGGCCTTCGCGTTGGAACTTTGGCACCGTCGGGGCGTTTCCGTGGAGGACTTCGGGACCGATCGGGCGCGTTTCGAGGCCGTTCCGTGCCACCGCGGGGCAGCTCGTGGCGGTTGGGGACCGTGCCGCGGGGCCCTGGCGCCGTCCGAGGCATTTCCGTGGGGCCGCAGGACAGCACGGGGCGCATGCGAGGCCGTCCCGTGCCACCGCGGGGCTGCTCGGGAACACTCCGCGCGACATCGACCCCGTGCGGGGCCTTTCCGCGGGACATAGCGACGGTTCGGGACGTGTCGGGACCTTTCCGTGCCACCGCGAGGCAGCTCGGCGGGTTTCGGGACGGTTCCGCGCACCCACGGCGCTGTTCAGGGCGTTCCGAGACCTTTCCGGGGGACGCCGGGCGTTGGGGGCGTTTCGGGACGTTCCGGGGCACATCGGGGCGTTGGGGGCTTGTCGGGACGCTTCCGGGGGACATCGGGGCAGTTGGGGGCGTGTCGGGACCTTTTCCGGGGGACATCGGGGCAGACTTGGGGGCGTTCCCATTACCACCGCGGGGACCGTTCGGGTGCCGCTACGGACACCCGGGGGCATTTTCGGAACGCGGGTGCCTTTTGGGAATAGGGGGCGGTATTTCGTAAATATTCCCGAAAGCCACCCACTGACGTAACGTCCGTATGAATCCCCCGACACGCAAAGCATCACGTGGAAACCAGCCGACACAGTGCGCCACGTGCATGGGCTTGCCCAGCAACCACTCCCCCTACTCTCCGTGGGGGGATTCCCCCACACCCTGGGCCTGGGGGTTCAAAGGTGCTCTGGGAGGAGCTTCGTGTGCAGAACCTCAACGGCAGCACGTGGGGGGTCTGTAAACGGCCTGAAACAGCCCGGGGACTCACGTGAACGCCACGATCGGCCCGTGGGACTCCCGTAAACGCCACGAACAGCCCCGCGGACGCCACGGGCAGGGCGTGGGGGGTCCGCCACCGGCCCGAAACAGCACGGCCGCCCACGTGGACGCCACGAGCAGGCCGTGGGTGGTCCGCCAACGGCCCGGGCACGCACGTGGACGGCCCGAAACAGCCCGGGCACGCACGGGGACTGCCCGAGCTGGCCGTGGGCGGTCCGCCGACGGCCCGGAACGGCCGTGGCACGCACGTGGACGCCCCGAAACAGCACGGCCACCCACGTGGACGCCACGTGCAGCCCGTGGGCGGTCCGTACACGGCCTGAAACAGCCCGGGGACTCACGTGAACGCCACGTGCAGCACGTGGGGGGGTCCGCCAACGGCCCGAAACAGCACGGCCACCCCCGTGGACGCCACGAGCAGGCCGTGGGTGGTCCGCCAACGGCCCGGGCACGCACGTGGACGGCCCGAAACAGCCCGGGCACGCACGTGGACGCCCCGAAACAGCACGGCCACCCACGTGGCCGCCACGTTCAGCACGTGGGGGGTCCGTAAACGGCCTGAAACAGCCCGGGGACTCACGTGAACGCCACGAGCGGCCCGTGGGACTCCCGTAAACGCCACGAACAGCCCCGCGCACTCACGCGGACGTCACGCTCAGGGCGTCGGCGGTCCGCCAACCGCCCGAAACAGCGCGGCCACCCACGTGGACGACACGAGCAGGCCGTGGGTGGTCCGCCAACGGCCCGGGCACGCACGTGGACGGCCCGAACCAGCCCGGGCACGCACGTGGACGGCCCGAAACAGCCCGGGCACGCACGGGGACGGCCCGAGCAGGCCGTGTGCGGTCCGCCGACGGCCCGGAACGGCCGTGGCACGCACGTGGACGCCCCGAAACAGCACGGCCACCCACGTGGACGCCCCGTGCAGCACGTGGGGGGTCCGTAAACGGCCTGAAACAGCCCGGGGACTCACGTGCACGCCACGAGCAGCCCGTGGGACTCCCGTAAACGCCACGAACAGCCCCGCGGACGCCACGGGCAGGGCGCGGGGGGTCCGCCAACGGCCCGAAA
>RXID01017882.1:0-11105 GCA_005019695.1 Trichopus zeylanicus subsp. travancoricus | reverse complement strand
AGTAGTAGCAGTAGTAGTAGTAGTAACAGTGGTTGCTGCAGTAGTAGCTGTAGTAGCGGTAGTAGCAATTGTCATAATAGTGGTTGTAGTAGTTGGAGTAGTAGCAGTAGTAGCGGTAGTTGTAGTAGTAGTAGCAGTAGAAGTAGTTGCAAAAGATGTAGTAGTGGCATTAGCGGCGGTAGTAGCAGTAGTAGCAGTAGTTACAGTTGAAGAAGTAGTAGTAGTGGTCGTAGAAGTAGTAGCAATAGTAGCAATAATTGTTGTCCAAGTAGTAGTAGTCGGAGAAGTAGTATTAGTAGTAATATTAGCAATTATAGTTGCAGCAGCAATAGTAGTAGTAGTAGTAGTAGTAATAGCAGTACTAGCAGAAGTAATAGTAGTAGTAGTAGAAGTAGCAATAGTACCAATAGTAGTAATTATAATAGTAGTAGCAGCAGTTGGAGTAATTGTACCATTTGTTGTAGCAATAATAGTTGTTGCTGCTGAAGCACCAGAAGCAATAGTAGGAGTAATAGTAGCAACTGTAGTAAAAGGAGAAGTAGTAGTCACAGTTGTAACTGTAGCTCTAATAGTAGTTGTTTTGGTAGTAGCATTTGTAGCAATAGTAGCATTAATAGTAGTATTAGTAGTAGCACTAGTAGTAGTAGTAGTAGAAGAAGTAGTGGTAGTAATAGTAGTAGAAGTAGTAGTAGTTGTAGCTGTAATAGTAGTAGTATGAGTAGAAGTAGTAGTAGTAGTAGTACTTGTAGTAGTATTAGTAGTAGCAGCAGCAACAATAGCAGTAGTAGTAGTAGTTGGACTAATAGCAATAGTAGCAGTAGTAGACATGGTAGGAGTAGTAGTGCCATTAGTAGCAGCAGTAGTAGTTGTTGTTGTTGTAGTTGTAGCAGCAACAGTATGAGTAGTATTAGCAGCTATAGCAGTAGTTGAAGTAGTAGTAATAGCAGCAACAGCAGTAGCAACAACAGTTGTTGTTGTAGTCGTAGTAATGGTGGTGGTGTTAGTAGTAGCAGTAGTAGTAGGTGTAGTAGTAGCAGTAGCAGTAGCAGCAGATGTAGTAGTACTACTAGCAATAATAGTCATAGTAGTAGTAGTTGTTGTGTTAGTAGATGTAGTAGTAATAGCAGCAGAAACAGTAAGAGCAGTAGTGGAAGCAATAGCAATGTTAGTAGCAGTAGAACAAACGGTAGTAGTAGTAGCTGTAGCACTATTACCTGTAGGAGTAGTAGTAGTAGTAGTAGCAGCAGCAGTAGTAGTAATAGTAGTAGTAGTAGTAGTAATAGTAGTAATAGTAGTAGTTGCAGTTGTTTTTGTACCATTAGAAGGGGTAGGAGTAGTAGCAGTAGTAATAGCAGAAGTAGTATTCAAAGTAGTAGTAGTAGTAGCAACAGTAGTACTAGCAGTCATAGTAGCAGCAGTAGTGGCTATAGTGGTAGCAATAGGAGAAGTAGTAGTAGTTGCAGTAGCAGTAGTAGTAGTCATAGTAGCAGTAGTAATAGTGGTAGCAGTTGTAGAAGCAGCAGCAGTAGCATTAATAGTTGTAGTAGTGGTAGTCGTTGTTGTAGAAATAGTAGTAGAAGTAGTAGTAGTAGTTGTAGTTGCAGTAATAGTCGGATAGTCATAGTAGTAGCAGTAGTAGTTGTTGTTGTAGTAGTAGTAGCAGTAGTAGGAGTAGTAGTAAGACTAGTTGTAGTAGTAGTCGCAATAGTAGCAATTGTGGCCGCAGGAGTAGTAGTAGCCGTAGTCGCAATAGTACTAGTCGTCGTAGTAATAGTAGTAGTAGTCGGACAAGTACTAGAAGTAGAAGTGTTAGTAGCTTCCATAGTAGTAGTAGTACCAGCAGTAGTAGAAGTAGAAGCAGTGCCCATAGTTGTCGTAGCAGTTGTACCAGAAGTAGCAGCAGCAGCAGTAGTGGCAAAAGTAGCAAAAGTCAAAGTAGTAGAAGTACTAGTAGAAGCAGTGGCAGAAGTAGTAGTAGTTGTTGCTGTACTAGTAGCAGCACCAACAACAGTCGCAGTAGTAGTAGTTGAAGTAGTGGCAGCAGCATTATTTGCCGCAGTAGTAGAAGTCATAGTAGTAGTAGTAGCAGTAGTAGTGAACTTAGTGGCAACATTAAGAGCAGTAGAAGTAGCAGAAGTAGCAATAGTAGCAATGGTAATAGCAGAAGTAGTTGTTGTAGTAGTTGTAGTAGTTGGAGGAGTAGTAGTTGTAGCAGTAGTAGCAGTTGTAGTAGTAATACTTGTAACAATAGCAGAAGTAGCAGTAGTAGTATTAGTAGTGGCAGTAGTAGCAGTAGTAGTAATAGTAGTTGTTGTAGTAGTAGTAGCAATAGTAGCAGTGGTAGTAGCAGTAGTAGTAGTAATAGTTATTGTTGTTGTTGTAGTAATAGTAGTAGTAGCAGTAGCACTCGCAACAGTAGTAGCAGCAGCAGTAGTAGTAGCAACAAAAGTATTGGGAGTAGTAGCAACAACAGCTATTGCAGTAGTTAGAAGTAGTGGTCGTAATAGTAGAAGTAGTAGTGGTAATATTAGGAGTTGGAATATTAGTAGTAGTAGTAGTAGTAGTAGTAGAAGTACTAGTTGAAGTAGTAGTAGTAGTAATAGTAGCAATTTTAGTAGAAGTAGTAGTACAAACTATAGAAGTAGCAGCAGATGCGTTAGTAGTAGTACTAGTAGTAGTAGTAGTAGTAGTAGAGTAGTAGCGGCAGCAGCAGAAGCAATAGTAGTAGTTGTAGTGGTAGTAATACTAGTTCTAGAAATCGGAGTAACAGTAGTGGTTGTTGTACAAGAAGTTGAAGTGGAAGTAGTAGTGCCAATAGTAGCAGCTACTGAGCAGCAATAGCAGCAGTAGCAACAACAGCAACAGTAGTTGTTGTAGTAGTAGTATTAGTAGTAGCGCTAGCAGCAACAGCAGTAGAAGTAGTAGTATTAGCAGCATTAGCAGTAGCTATAGTAGCTGTAGCAGTAGGAGAGGTAGTAGCTGTAATATTAGAAGGAGTAGGAATAGTAGTAGTAGTAGTGGAAGTAGCAGCAGTAGTAGTGGTAGTAGGATTATTTGGTGTGGTAGCAGTATCAGTAGTAATAAAAGCAATTTGAGTAGTAGTAGTAGTAGTAATAGTAGCAGTTGTAGTAGTAGTAGCAGTAGTGTTAGTTTTAGGAAAAGTAGTAGTAGTACTAGCAGTAGTAGTAGTATTTGTTGTTGTTGTTGTTGTTGTAGTAGTAGTAGTACTAGTAGTAGTAGTAGTAGCAGTTGTAGTAGTTAGAAGTCAAAATAGTGGTAGAAGTCATAGAAGCAATAGTATTAGTAGTAGTGGCAGCAGCAGCAGCAGCAGTAGTAATAGTAGTAGTATTTGGAGTTGTAGTCGTAGTAGCGGCAGTAATAGCAGTAGTAGTAGTAGCCGTAGTAGTATTACGAGGAGTAGTAGAAGTGGTAGTAGCAGTATTAGTTGTGATAGTAGTGTTAGTAGTAGTAGTAGTAGTTGTAGTAGCAACAGCAACAACAGTAGGAGTAGTAGTAGTTGTAGTGGTACTAATTGTTGAAGTAGTGGTAGTAGTAGTAATAGTAGTAGCTGTAGCAGTGCTAGTAGTAATGGTAGTAGTAGTAGTAGTAGTTGTTGTTGTTGTTGCAATAGTAGTGGCAGTACTGGCAATAGTTGCAGTATAGTTGTAGTAGTAGTAGTTGAAATAGTAGAAGTAGGAGTAGTAGTAGTAGAAGTCATAGTAATAGTAGTAGTAGTAAGAGGAGGAGAAGTAATAATAGTAGTAGAAATAGTTATAGTAATAGTAGTAGTAGGAGTAGTAGTAGTTGTTGTAGGAGCAGCGGTAGTAGCTGTAGGAGCAGTAGCTACAGCAGCAATTGTAGTAGTAGTAGTAGTCAAAAGTGTAGCCGCAGTAGTGGTAGTAGAAGTTGAAATAGTTATAGTTGTAGTAGTAGTGGTGGTGTTGGTAATAGAAGTAGTTGAAGAAGTAGTAGTAGTAGTAGTAATATTCGAAGTAGTAGGAGTAGCAGTAGTTATATTAGTAGAAGTAGTAGTAGTACTAGTAGGTGTAGTAGATGTATTAGTAGTAGTAGTAATACTAGTAGTAGGACTTGTAGGTGTAGTTGCTGTAGTAGTAGTAGTAGTAGCTGTGATCATAGTAAAAGTATTAGGTGTAGTAGTAGTAGGAGGAGGAGTTGCAGTAGTAGTAATAGTAGTACTTGTAGTAGTAGTAGTAATTGGTAGTAGTAATTGTAGTAGTAGTAGTAGTAGGAGTAGTAGTAGTTGTTGTTGTTGTATTGGTAGTAGTAGTAGCGAGAGCAGGAGTAGTAGTAGTAGTTGCTATAGTAGTAGTCGTATCGGTAGTTGATGTCGTAGTAGTGGTAGCAGCAGCAATAGTAGGTGTTACAGTGGTAGGAATAGAAGTGGTTGTAGAGGTGGTAGTTATGGTAGTAGTACTAGTATCAGTAGAAGTTGTAGTCATAATTGTAGTAGAAGTAGCAGGCCTTATGGTAGTAGTGGTAGTAGTGGTTGGAATAGCACTAGAAGTAACACTTGTTGTTCTAGTAGTAATAGTCAAATTAGGAGTAGTAGTAGCAGTGGTAGTAGTAGTAGTAGCAGTAGTAGTATTACTAGTACTTATAGTAATGGTAGTACTAGTAGTAGTAGTAGTAATAGTAGTAGTACTAATAGTAGTTGCAGTAGTAGTAGTCGTAGTTGTAGTAGTCGGAGTAGCAGCATCAGCAACATTAGTTGTAGTAGTAGCAATAGTAGTGGTAGTAGTAGTAGTAGTCATCGCAGTAGTAGTAGCATGAGTAGTAGTAGTTGTTGTAGTTGTAGTAGTATAAGTAGTAGTAGTTGTAGTAGTAATAGTAGTGGTAGTAGCAGCAGTAGTTGTAGCAGTAGTAGTACGAATTTTAGTAGTAGTCGTAGGAGTAGGAGTACCAACAACAACGTCATTAGTAGCAGTCGGAGTAGGAGTACCAACAGCAGCATCATTAGTAGTAGTATTCATTGTAATAGTAGTAGTAGTAGTAGTAGTAGGAGTAGTAGGAGTTGTTGGTGGAGGACTCATAGTAGTTATTGTAGCTATAATAGTACTAGTAGGAGTAGCAGTGCTTGCAGTAGTAGTAGTAGTAGTAGTAGTAGTAGTGGTAATAATAGTAACAATAGGAGTAGTTACAATAGCAGTAATAGTGGTAGTAGTAGTAGTAGTAATAGTAGTAGTAGTAGTAGTAATGGCAATAGCAGTAGTAGTAGGAGTAGCAAAAATTGCAATTGTAGAAATCCTAGTAGTAGCAGCAGTAGCAGCAACCGTAAAAGTAGTACTAGGAGTTGTTGTAGAAGTAGTAGTGGCAGTAGTAGTAGTAGGAGCAGCAGCAGCAGTAGTAGTAGCAATAGTAGTAGTAGGAGAAGTATTAGTAGTAGTAGTAGTAATAGTAGTGGTAATAGTAGTAACAGTAGGAGTAGTTACAATAACAGCAGCAGCAGTAGTAGTAGTAGTAGTAGTAGTAGTGCTAATAGTAGTAACAGTAGGAGTAGTTACAATAACAGTAGTAGTAGTAGTAGTAACGGCAGTAGCAGTTGTAGCAGGAGTAGCAAAAATTGCAATTGTAGCAATCCTAGTAGTAGCAGCAACCGTAGAAGTAGTACTAGGAATGGTTGTAGAAGTAGTGGTAGTAGTAGCTATAGTAGTACCAGTAGTAGTAGTAGTAGGAGGAGAAGTATTAGTAGTAGCAGTAATAGTAGTAGCTATAGCAGCAATAGTACTATCAGTAGTAGTAGTTGTTGTTGTTGTTGGAGTAGTAGTTGTTGTTGTTGTAGCAATCGTACTAGTAACAATAGTAAATGTAGTAGTAGTCATAATAATAGTTGTAGCAGTTGTAGTAGTTGTTGTTGTTGTAGTATTAGTAGTAGGTGATGTAGTAGTTGTGGCAATAGCATTTGTTGTAGTAGCACTTGTAATTATTGTAGCAGAAGTAGTAGCAGCAGTACTCGTAGTGGCAGTAGTGGAAGAAGTAGTAGCAGCAACAGTAGTAGTCGTAGTAGTACTAGCAGTGGCAATAGTAGTAGTAGTAATACTAGTAGCTATAGTGGCAGTAATAGCAGTTGTAGAAGTTGCAGAGGCGGCAGCAGTAGCAGGAGTAGGAGTATTATTATTATTATTATTAGTAGTAGTAGTAGTTGTAATTGTTGTTGTTGTTGTAGAAGTTGTCGTAGTAGTAGTAGTAGTAGTAGTACTAGAAGTACTCGTAGCAACAGTAGCAGTAGTTGCAGTGTTAGTAATAGCTATCATTTTAGTAGTAGTAGTAACTATTGTAGCAGTGGTAGTAGTTGTTGTAGTAGCAGTGGCAGTAGTAGTAGTAGTAGTAGTACTATTAGTAGTAGTCATAGTAGTAGCAGGAGTAGGAGTTGGAGTGGGGTAGAACTAGTAGTTGTAGTAGTAACCGTAGTAGTAGTAGTTGCATTTGTAGTGGTAGTTTTAGCAGTAGTTGTCATAGTAGTGGTAGTATTAATTGTTGTAGTAGTGGTTGTTGTAATTGTAGTAGGTAAACTAGTATCAGTCATGGTACTAGTAGTAGTAGTAGTATTAGAAATGGTAGTAGTTGTAGTTGTGGTTGTAGTAGTAGTAGTAGTAGTAGTAGTAGTAATCATGGTGGTCGTGGTAGGAGTAGTAGTAGCAGCAGTAATAGTAGTAGTAGTAGAAGTAATTGTAGTGGACGTAGGAGTAGGAGTAGTAGTAGTTGTTGTTGTTGTTGCAGTAGCAGTAGTAGTAGTAGAAATAGTAGTAGTGGTTGCAGTAGTAGTAGTATTAGTAAGAGTAGTAGTAGAAGCAGTACGAGTAGTTATAATTGTAGTAGTAGTAGTAGTAGTATTAGTTATAGTAATAGTTATAGTTGTAGGAGTAGAAGTAGTAGTAGTTGTTGTTGTTGTAGTAGTAGTTGCAGCAGTAGTTGTAGCAGTAGAAGTAGAGGTAGTCGTAGTATAGTGGTTAGTAGCCGTTGTGTCGTCATCGTAGTAGTCAATTGTAGAAAGTAGTTGATAGCCAGTAGTAGTTATTGTAGTATTA
This sequence comes from Trichopus zeylanicus subsp. travancoricus, assembly GCA_005019695.1. Lineage (NCBI taxonomy): Eukaryota > Viridiplantae > Streptophyta > Magnoliopsida > Dioscoreales > Dioscoreaceae > Trichopus > Trichopus zeylanicus. The sequence continues at coordinate 4,059 of RXID01017882.1, read as the reverse complement.
GTAGTAGTAGTCTAGTACTAGTAGTTGCAGAAGTAGTAGTAGTGGTATTAGTAGTAGTAGTAGTTATAATAGTAGTAGCCATAGTAGTAGTGGTAGTAGTAGGAGTGCCAGCAGCAGTAGTTGAAATAGTAGAAGTAATAGTAGTATCTGTTGTAGTTGTTGTTGTAGGAGCAGTAGTCATATTGGTAGCAGCAGTAGTAGTAGTACTAGTAGTTGTTGTAGTAGCAGTAGTACTAGCGACAATAATAGTAGTAGTAGAAGAAGAAGTAGTAGTAGTAGTGGTAGTAGTCGTAGGAGTAGTAGTAGTTGTTGTAGTAGAAGCAGTAGTAGCAGCGACAGCAGCAGTAGCAACAGTAGTAGTAGTAGTAGAAGCAGTACCGGTAGCTATAGAAGTCATTGTTGTAGTGGTAGCACTAGTAGTTTTAGTAGTTGTAGTAGAAGTACTATTATTAATAGTTGTATTAAAAGTAATAGTAGTAGTAGTAGTAATATTAATAGTTGTAGTAGTAGATGTTGTTGTTGGAGTAGTAGTAGTAGTAGTAGTAATAGAAGTAGTAGTAGTTGCAGTAGAAGTAGTAGTAGTAGTAATAGAAGTAGTAGTAGTTGCAGTAGTAGTTGTACTAGTAGTAGTTTGAGTAGTAGTCGTTTGGGTAGGGATAGCAGCAGTAGTAGTAGGAGTAGTAGAAATAATGGGTGTTCGAGTAGCTATAGTTGTAGCCGTAGTAGCAGTAGCAGTACGAGTAGTAGTAGTAGTAGTGGGAGTAGGAGCTAGAAAAGGAGTAATAGAGGTTGTAGTAGCAGTAGCAGTAGTAGAAGTAGGAGTAGTAGTAGCAGTTGTACCAGTAGAAGAAGTACTAGTAGTAGCAGTAGTAGTTGTTGTTGTTGTTGTAGTAGTAGTAGTAGTGGTAGCAATAGAAGTAGTTATGGTTGTAGCAGTAGTAGTAAAATTAGTAGTAGTCATAGTAGCACTTGTAGAGGTTGTAGTAACGCCAGTAGTAGGTGTTGTAGTTGTAGCAGTAGTAGTACTAGTAGTGGTTTTATTAGAGATAGTAGTTGTAGTAGTAATGGCAGTAGTATTAGTAGAAGCCGTTGTTGTGGTAGTAATAGTTGTAGTTATAGTAGTTGTTGTTGTTGTAGTAGTTGTAGTATTAGTAGTAGTAGGACCAATAGTAGTAAAATTCATATTAGCAATAGCAGCGATAGCAGCTGGAGTAGTCGCAGTAGTAGTCGTAGCAGGAGTTGGAAGTAGTAGGAGGAGGAGTAGTAGTAGTATTAGGAGTAGTAATTGTAGGAGTAGCAGTAGTAATAGTAGTAGTATTAATAGTAGTTCATGTTTTAGTATTAGTAGTAGTAGTAGTAGTAGCAGCAACAACAACAGCAACAGTAGTAGCAACAGTAGCAGTCGTTGTAGTGGCAGTAGTAGTAGTAGTAGCAGGAGTAGTAGTTGGAGTTGGAGTTAGGGGAGTAGTACTAGTAGTAGTAGTAGTTGTAGCAGGGGTAGTAGTTGGAGTTGGAGTTAGGGGAGTAGTACTAGTAGTAGTAGTAGGAGTAGCAGAAGTAGTTGTAGTACTAACTGTTGTAATAGTAGTAGTAGTAGTAATAGTAGCAGTAGTGGTAGTACTATCAGTAGTAGCTGCAATAGTCGTAGCAATAGTCGTGGCAGGAGCAATAGTTGCAGTAGTAGTAGTAGCAGTAGTAGCAATTGTAGTAGCATTCGTAGCTGCAATAGCAGCAACTATAGTAGTAGCAGTAACTGTAGTAATAGTAGCAGTAGTAGCAATCGTATTAGTAATAGTATTGGAAGTAGCAAAAGTAGTAGTTGCAAAAGTAGAAGTAATAGTAGTAGTTGTAGTAGCAGTAGTAGTACTGTAGTTGATGTTGTAGTAGTAGCAGAGTAGCGGAATCAATAGGAGTTGTAGTTCTAGTAGTAGTAGCAGTAGTAGTAGTAGTAATATTTGTTTAAGTAGTAGAAGTAGGAGTAGTAGAAACATTAGCAGCAGTAGCAGTAGTAGTAGTAATAGCAGTAGTTGTAGTAATAGCAGTAGTAGTAGTATTAAAAGTCACAGTAGCAGTAGTAGAAGTAGTAGTAGGGTGTTAGGACTAGTAGTAGTAGTACGAGTAGTAGCAGTAGTAGTAAGTATAATATTAGTAGTTATAATAATAGTAGTAGGAGTACTTTTAGGAGTATTAGATTAGTAGTAATGGTAGCAGCCGCAACATTAGTAGCATCAGCAGCAGCAGTAGTAGCAGTAGTACTAGTTGTAGTAGTAGAAGCAATAGCAGTAGTAGTAGGAGTCGTAGTTGTATTAGTAGTACTAGTACTAGTACTAGTACTAGTAGTGAAAATAGTATTAGAATTAATAGTTATTGTTGTTGTAGTAGTAGTAATAGTGATAGTAGTAGTAGTATTTGTACTAGTAGCAGAAGTAGTAATAGTAGTTAGAGTAGGAGTAGGAGTTGTAGGAGTAGTAGTGGTAGTAGTTGTACTAGTAATAGAAGTGGTAGTTGTAGCAGTAGTAAAAGTAGTAGTAGTAGTTGCAATTGTACTAGCAGCGGAGGTAGTTTTAGTACCAATAGTTGTAGTAGTATTTGTAGTTGCAATTGTTGTAGTGGTATTAATAGGAGTAGTAGTGGTAGTAGCCATAGCAGTAGCCATATGAGTAGTAGTAGTAGTTGCAAAAGTAGAAGTAGCAATAACAATAGCAGTAGGTGTAGTAGTAGTTGTTGTTGTAGTAGTAGTAGTAGTAGTAGTAGTAGTAGTAGTAGTAGTAGTAGTAGTAGTAGTAGTAGTAGTAGTGGTAGTAGTAGTACTATTAGTATTACTAGTTGTAGTAGTAATAATAGTAGTATTAGTAGCAGTTGTTGTAGTAGTAGTAGTTATTATTGTAGTAGTGGCAATAGTTGTAGTTGCAGCAATAGTAGTAAAATTCATATTAGTAGTTGTAATAGTAGTAGTAGTAGGAGTAGTAGTGTTGGTAGTAGTAGAAGTAGTAGTAGTAGTAGTAACAGCAGCAGCAGTAGTTGTAATACTATTAGCAGTAGTAGTAGTAGTAGTAGGTGTAGAAGTAGGAGTAGTAGTTGGAGTAGGAATATTCGCAATAGAAGAAGCAGAAGTAGAAGTAGTAGTAATAGCAGTAGTATTAGTTGTAGTAGTAGCAGTAGTAGGAGTTGGAGTAGGAATGGTAGTAGTAGTCTACTCTACTCCTACTACTACTACTACTAGCAACAGCAGTAGAATCAGCTGTAGTAGTAGTTGTATATTTGTGGTAGTACTAGTACAAGGGGTAGTTGATAGTAGTAGTAATAGTAGTAGTTGTAGCAGCAGCAGTAGTTATGGTGGTAGTCCTAATAGTAGTATTAGTAGTAGTAGTAGTAGTAGTAATAGTAGCAGCAGCAGTAGCAACAGTAGTAATATTTGTAGAGTACTTGCAGTAGTATTAGTAATCATAGTAGGACTATTAGCAGTTGTAGGAGTAGTATTAGTAGTTGTAATAGTAGTAGTAGTAGTTGTAGTGGTGGTGGTGGTGGTAATAGTAGTAGTTGCTCTAGGAGTTTGAGTAGGAGTAGTAGTAGTTGGAGTAGGGGTAGTGGTAGTAGTAGGAGTTGATGCATGATTCGTAGTGGTAATAGTAACTACTAGTAGTAGTAGTAGTAGTAGTAGTAGTAGTAGTAGCAGTAGTAGTAGTTGTAGTAGTTGTTGCAGCAGCAGCAATAAAGATAGTAGTAGTTGTTGTTATTGTTGTAGTGGTTGTCGTAGTTTTACTAGTAAGAGTAGTAGTAAGAGTATGAGTAGGAGTAGTATTAGTAGTAGTAGTAGCCGTATTAGTAATAGTAATAGTCGTAGCAGTAGAAGTAGTAATGGTAGTAGTAGTAGTAGTCGTAGTAGTAATAGTAGGAGTTGGAATAGTAGTAGTAGTGGTGGTACTTGGATTAGTAGAACTACTAGTAGTAGTAGTACTAGTAGTACTAGTAGTGGTACTAGTAGTAGTAGTACTAGTAGTGGTACTAGTAGTAGTAGTACTAGTAGTAGTAGTAGTTGTTGTTGTTGTTGTAGCAGTA
>RXID01017881.1:0-20938 GCA_005019695.1 Trichopus zeylanicus subsp. travancoricus | reverse complement strand
TAGTGTGGACTCCTCTTAAAGTAACTAAAAGAGGTTTAGAGTTGCTTAGGATGGCATAGATTATTGAAAACCGCACTTAAACTTAATGACTATATATAATATAAAAAAACAACTTATTGCTTCGTATTTTTGAGATCCCAAGAAGTAGTCACTATACGACTGGATCGATCATATACTTGTAGCAAATGAAATTTCTCCCATAACATAAAAAATCTAATTATGAGTTGTAAAACACAATAAGGGGATGTGGATAAATGAAAGATGATCGAAAGAGAAAATAGAAAATCTAATTCTTGCATAATATATAGCTTTACAATTTAAAAATAGAGTTTCATTTCGAAAGGCAATGAGAAAGGCGATTGAATTAACTGAATAAATGCACACAAAAGGAATTCAAGTGCAAATAGCAAGGCGTATCGACGGAAAAGAAATTGCACGTGTCGAATGGATCAGAGAAGGGAGGGCTCCTCTACAAACAATTTGTGCTAAAATTGATCATTGAAATTTCCAATTCGAACTATCTATGGAGTATTAGGCGTTAAAATTCGGATATTTGTAGATGAGGACTAATGGACCTTTCTTTATTTGTTTTGCCATTCTGGTTCAGACTAGTGTCTAGCAATAGAAACAAATTTTTTTTTTCATTTATTAACTTGTCCTTTCATTTAATGAATATGAAACCAAAAATAGCAATTGGATTCTAGTTCTTTAAATTCTAGAAGGTTGAATAAAATTTGGTTGCCCAGGTTTTCTTTCGAATAAATTGCTGAGGCTAGGGGTGTGACTCATTTAAAGTAACTTTAAAGTTTAGAGTTGAGTTAGGATTTCATAGATTATTGAACCCCACTCTAAACTTAATAACTATATATAATATAAAAAAACCAACTTATTGCTTCGTATTTTTGAGATCCCAAGAAATAGTCACTATACGACTGGATCGATCATATACGTGTAGCAAATGAAATTTCTCCCATAACATAAAAAATCTAATTATGAGTTGTAAAACACAATAAGGGGATGTGGATAAATGAAAGATGATCGAAAGGGACAATAAAAAATCTAATTCTTGCATAATATATAGCTTTACAATTTAGAAATATAGTTTCATTTCGAAAGGCAATGCGAAAGGCGATTGAATTAACTGAATAAATGCACACAAAAGGAATTCAAGTGCAAATAGCAAGGCGTATCGACGGAAAAGAAATTGCACGTGTCGAATGGATCAGAGAAGGGAGGCCTCCTCTACAATCAATTTGTGCTAAAATTGATCATTGAAATTTATAATTCGAACTATCTATGGAGTATTAGGGGTTAAAATTCGGTTATTTGTAGATGAGGACTAATGGACCTTTCTTTATTTGTTTTGCCATTCTGGTTCTGACTAGTGTCTAGCAATAGAAACAAATTTGATCTTTCATTTATTAACTGGTCCTTTCATTTATGAAATATGAAACAAAAATAGCAATTGGATTCGAGTTCTTTAATTCTATAAGGTTGAATAAAAATTTGATTGACCATTTTTTTCAGAGTAAAATTGCTATGCTTAGTGTGTGACTCCTTCTTTAAAGTAACTTTAAAGTTTAGAGTTGGGTTAGGATTTCATAGATTATTGAACCCCACTCTAAACTTAATAACTATATATAATATAAAAAACCAACTTATTGCTTCGTATTTTTGAGATCCCAAGAAATAGTCACTATACGACTGGATCGGTCATATACTTGTAGCAAATGAAATTTCTCCCATAACATAAAAAATCTAATTATGAGTTGTAAAACACAATAAGTGGATGTGGATAAATGAAAGATGATCGAAAGAGAAAACAAAAAATCAAATTCTTGCAGAATATATAGCTTTACAATTTAAAAATATAGTTTCATTTCGAAAGGCAATGAGAAAGGCGATTGAATTAACTGAATAAATGCACACAAAAGGAATTCAAGTGCAAATAGCAAGGCGTATCGACGGAAAAGGAATTGCACGTGTCGAATGGATCAGAGAAGGGAGGGCTCCTCTACAAACAATTTGTGCTAAAATTAATCATTGAAATTTACAATGCGAACTATCTAGGGAGTATTAGGCGTTAAAATTCGGATATTTGTAGAAGAGGACTAGTGGACCTTTCTTTATTTGTTTTGCCATTCTGGTTCTGACTAGTGTCTAGTAATAGAAACAAATTTGATCTTTCATTTATTAACTGGTCCTTTCATTTATGAAATATGAAACAAAAATAGCAATTCGAATCTAGCCCTTTAATTGCTATAAGGTTGAATAAAATGTGGATTGAAACCATTTTTTTTTAGAGTAAAATTGCTATGCTTAGTGTGTTACTCGGTCTTAAGTAACTTTAAAGTTTAGAGTTGGGTTAGGATTTCAAAGATTATTGAATCGCACTCTACACTTAATAACTATATATAATATAAAAAAACCAACTTATTACTTCGTATTTTTGAGATCCCAAGAAATAGTCACTATACGACTTGATCGATCATATACTTGTAGCAAATGAAATTTCTCCCATAACATAAAAATCTAATTATGAGTTGTAAAACACAATAAGGGGATGTGGATAAATGAAAGATGATGGAAAGAGAAAACAAAAAATCTAATTCTTGCAGAATATATAGCTTTACAATTTAAAAATATAGTTTCATTTCGAAAGGCAATGAGAAAGGCGATTGAATTAACTGAATAAATGCACACAAAAGGAATTCAAGTGCAAATAGCAAGGCGTATCGACGGAAAAGAAAGTGCACGTGTCGAATGGATCAGAGAAGGGAGGGCTCCTCTACAAACAATTTGTGCTAAAATTGATCATTGAAATTTACAATTCGAACTATCTATGGAGTATTAGGCGTTAAAATTCGGATATTTGTAGATGAGGACTAATGGACCTTTCTTTATTTGTTTTGCCATTCTGGTTCTGACTAGTGTCTAGCAATAGAAACAAATTTGTTTTTTCATTTATTAACTCGTTCTTTCATTTATGAAATATGAAACAAAGATAGCAATTCGATTCTAGCTCTTTAATTCTATAAGGTTGAATAAAAATTTGATTGACCATTTCTTTTCAGAGTAAAATTGCTATGCTTAGTGTGTGACTCCTTCTTTAAAGTAACTTTAAAGTTTAGAGTTGGGTTAGGATTTCATAGATTATTGAACCCCACTCTAAAGTTAATAACTATATATAATATAAAAAAACCAACTTATTGCTTCGTTTTTTGGAGATCCCAAGAAATAGTCACTATACGACTGGATCGATCATATACTTGTAGCAAATGAAATTTCTCCCATAACATAAAAAAATCTAATTATGAGTTGTAAAACACAATAAGGGGATGTGGATAAATGAAAGATGATAGAAAGAGAAAACAAAAAATCTAATTCTTGCAGAATATATAGCTTTACAATTTAAAAATATAGTTTCATTTCGAAAGGCAATGAAAAAGGCGATTGAATTAACGGAATAAATGCACACAAAAGGAATTCAAGTGCAAATAGCAAGGCGTATCGACGGAAAAGAAATTGCACGTGTGGAATGGATCAGAGAAGGGAGGGCTCCTCTACAAACAATTTGGGCTAAAATTGATCATTGAAATTTACAATTCGAACTATCTATGGAGTATGAGGCGTTAAAATTCGGATATTTGTAGATGAGGACTAATGGACCTTTCTTTATTTGTTTCGCCATTCTGGTTAAGACTAGTGTCTAGCAATAGAAACAAATTTGTTTTTCCATTTATTAACTGGTTCTTTCATTTATGAAATATGAAACAAAGATAGCAATTCGATTCTAGCTCTTTAATTCTATAAGGTTGAATAAAAATTTGATTGACCATTTCTTTTCAGAGTAAAATTGCTATGCTTAGTTTGTGACTCCTTCTTTAAAGTAACTTTAAAGTTTAGAGTTGGGTTCGGATTTCATAGATTATTGAACCCCACTCTAAACTTAATAACTATATATAATATAAAAAAACCAACTTATTGCTTCATATTTTTGAGATCCCAAGAAATAGTCACTATACGACTGGATCGATCATATACTTGTAGCAAATGAAATTTCTCCCATAACATAAAAAATCTAATCATGAGTTGTAAAACACAATATGGGGATGTGGATAAATGAAAGATGATAGAAAGAGAAAACAAAAAATCTAATTCTTGCAGAATATATAGCTTTACAATTTAAAAATATAGTTTCATTTCGAAAGCCAATGAGAAAGGCGATTGAATTAACTGAATAAATGCACACAAAAGGAATTCAAGTGCAAATAGCAAGGCGTATCGACGGAAAAGAAATTGCACGTGTCGAATGGATCAGAGAAGGGAGGGCTCCTCTACAAACAATTTGTGCTAAAATTGATCATTGAAATTTACAATTCGAACTATCTATGGAGTAGTAGGCGTTAAAATTCGGATATTTGTAGATGAGGACTAATGGACCATTCTTTTTTGTTTTGCCATTCTGGTTCTAACTAGTGTCTAGCAATAGAAACAAATTTGTTCTTTCATTTATTAACTGGTTCTGTCATTTATGAAATACGAAACAAAAATAGCAATTCGATTCTAGTTCTTTAATTCTATAAGGTTGAATAAAAATTTGATTGACCATTTTTTTTAGAGTAAAATTGCTATGCTTTGTGTGTGACTCCTTCTTTAAAGTAACTTTAAAGTTTAGAGTTGGGTTAGGATTTCATAGATTATTGAAACCCACTCTAAACTTAATAACTATATATAATATAAAAAAACCAACTTATTGCTTCGTATTTTTGAGATCCCAAGAAATAGTCACTATACGACTGGACCGATCATAGACTTGTAGCAAATGAAATTTCTCCCATAACATAAAAAATCTAATTATGAGTTGTAAAACACAATAAGGGGATGTGGATAAATGAAAGATGATCGAAAGAGAAAACAAAAAATCTAATTCTTGCAGAATATATAGCTTTACAATTTAAAAATATAGTTTCATTTGGAAAGGCAATGAAAAAGGCGATTGAATTAACTGAATAAATGCACACAAAAGGAATTCAAGTACAAATAGCAAGGCGTATCGACGGAAAAGAAATTGCACTTGTCGAATGGATCAGAGAAGGGAGGGCTCCTCTACAAGCAATTTGTGCTAAAATTGATCATTGAAATTTACAATTGGAACTATCTATGGAGTATTAGGCGTTAAAATTCGGATATTTGTAGATGGGACTAGTGGACCATTCTTTATTTGTTTTGCCATTCTGGTTCTGACTAGTGTCTAGCAAGAGAAACAAATTTGTTCTTTCTTTATTACTGGGCCTGTCATTTATGAAAATATGGACAAAAATAAGCAATTCGAATGCTAACTCTTTATCTATAAAGGTAGAATAAAAATTTGATTGACCATTTTTTTTAGAGTAAAGATGCGATGCTTAGTGGTGTGACTCCTCTGTTAAAAAGTAAGTTTAAAGTTAGAGGTGGGTTTTAGGATTCATAGATTATTGAACCGCACTCTAAACTTAAAACGATATTAATATAAAAAAAAACCCAACTTATTGCTTCGTATTTTTGAGATCCCAAGAAATAGTCACTATACGACTTGATCGATCATATAGTTGTAGCAAATGAAATTTCTCCCATAACATAAAAAATCTAATTATGAGTTGCAAAACACAATAAGGGGATGTGGATAAATGAAAGATGATCGAAAGAGAAAACAAAAAATTTAATTCTTGCAGAATATATAGCTTTACAATTTAAAAATATAGTTTCATTTCGAAAGGCAATGAAAAAGGCGGTTGAATTAACTGAATAAATGCGCACAAAAGGAATTCAAGTGCAAATAGCAAGGCGTATCGACGGAAAAGAAATTGCACGTGTCGAATGGATCAGAGAAGGGAGGGCTCCTCTACAAACAATTTGTGCTAAAATTGATCTTTGAAATTTACAATTCGAACTATCTATGGAGTATTAGGCGTTAAAATTCGGATATTTTTAGATGAGGACTAATGGACCTTTCTTTATTTGTTTTGCCATTCTGGTTCTGACTAGTGTCTAGCAATAGAAACAAATTTGTTTTTTCATTTATTAACTGGTTCTTTTATTTATGAAATATGAAACAAAAATAGCAATTGGATTCTAGTTCTTTAATTCTATAGGGTTGAATAAAAATTTGATTGACCATTTCTTTTTAGAGTAAAATTGCTAATGCTTAGTGTGTGACTCCTTCTTTAAAGTAAGTTTAAAGTTTAGAGTTGGGTTAGGATTTCATAGATTATTGAACCCCACTCTAAACTTAATAACTGTATATAATATAAAAAAAACCAACTTATTGCTTCGTATTTTTGAGATCCCAAGAAATAGTCACTATACGACTGGATCGATCATATACTTGTAGCAAATGAAATTTCTCCCATAACATAAAAAATATAATTATGAGTTGTAAAACACAATAAGGGGATGTGGATAAATGAAAGATGATCGAAAGAGAAAAAAAAATCTAATTCTTGCATAATATATAGCTTTACAATTTAAAAATATAGTTTCATTTCGAAAGGCAATGAGAAAGGCGATTGAATTAACTGAATAAATGCACACAAAAGGAATTCAAGTGGAAATAGCAAGGCGTATCGACGAAAAAGAAATTGCACGTGTCGAATGGATCAGACAAGGGAGGGCTCCTCTAGAAACAAGTTGTTGCTAAATTGATCAATTGAAATTAACAATTGCACTATCTATGGATATTATGGCGTTTAAAATTCGGGCTATTTGTAGATGAGGACTAATGGACCTTTCTTTATTTGTTTTGCCATTCTAGTTCAGACTAGTGTCTAGCAAAAGAAACAAATTTGTTTTTTTATTTATTAACTGGTCCTTTCATTTATGAAATCTGAAACTAAAATAGCAATTCGATTCTAGCTCTTTAATTCTATAAGGTTGAAGAAAAATTTGATTGACCATTTTTTTCAGAGTAAAATTGCTATGCTTAGTGTGTGACTCCTTCTTTAGAGTAACTTGAAATTTTAGAGTTGGGTTTAGGAGTTCATAGATTATTGAACCGCACTCTAAACTTAATAACTATATATAATATAAAAAAACCAACTCATTTGCTCGTAATTTTTGTATCCCAAGAAATAGTCACTATAACACTTGATCTCATATACTTGTAGCAAATGAAATTTCTCCCATAACATAAAAATTCTAATTATGAGTTGTAAAACGCAATAAGGGGATATGGAGAAATGAAAGATGATAGAAAGAGAAAACAAAAAATCTAATTCTTGCAGAATATATAGCTTTACAATTTAAAAATATAGTTTCATTTTAAAAGGCAATGAGAAAGGCGATTGAATTAACTGAATAAATGCGCACAAAAGGAATTCAAGTGCAAATAGCAAGGCGTATCGACGGAAAAGAAATTGCACGTGTCGAATGGATCAGAGAAGGGAGGGCTCCTCTACAAACAATTTGTGCTATAATTGATCATTGAAATTTACAATTCCAACTATCTATGGAGTATTAGGCTTTAAAATTCGGATATTTGTAGATGAAGACTAATGGACCTTTCTTTATTTGTTTTGCCATTCTGGTTCTGACTAGTGTCTAGCAATAGAAACAAATTTGTTCTTTCATTTATTAACTGGTCCTTTCATTTATGAAATATCAAACAAAAATAGCAATTCGATTCTAGCTCTTTAATTCAATAAGGTTGAATAAAAATTTGATTGACCATTTTTTTTAGAGTAAAATTGCTATGCTTAGTGTGTGACTCCTTCTTTAAAGTAACTTTAAAGTTTAGAGTTGGGTTAGGATTTCATAGATTATTGAACCGCACTCTACACTTAATAACAATATATAATATAAAAAAACCAACTTATTGCTTCGTATTTTTGAGATCCCAAGAAAGAGTCACTATACGACTGGATCGATCATATACTTGTAGCAAATGAAATTTCTCCCATAACATAAAAAATCTAATTATGAGGTGTAAAACACAATAAGGGGATGTGGAGAAATGAAAGATGATTGAAAGAGAAAACAAAAAATCTAATTCTTGCAGAATATATAGCTGTACAATTTAAAAATATAGCTTCATTTCGAAAGGCAATGAAAAAGGCGATTGAATTAACTGAATAAATGCACACAAAAGGAATTCAAGTGCAAATAGCAAGGCGTATCGACGGAAAAGAAATTGCACGTGTCGAATGGATCAGAGAAGGGAGGGCTACTCTACAAACAATTTGTGCTAAAATTGATCATTGAAATTTACAATTCGAACTATCTATGGAGTATTAGGCGTTAAAATTCGGATATTTGTAGATGAGGACTAATGGACCTTTCTTTATTTGTTTTGCCATTCTGGTTCTGACTAGTGTCTAGCAAAAGAAACAAATTTGTTCTTTCATTTGTTAACTGGTTCTTTCATTTATGAAATATGAAACAAAAATAGCAATTGGATTCTTGTTCTTTAATTCTATAAGGTTGAATAAAAATTTGATTGACCATTTTTTTTTAGAGTAAAATTGCTATGCTTAGGGTGTGACGACTCCTTATTTAGGGTAACTTTTAAGTTTAGAGTTGGGTTGAGGATTTCTAGATTATGGAACCGCACTCTAAACTTAAGTAACTATATATAATATAAAAAACGCAACTTATTGCATCGTATTTTTGAGATCCCAAGAAATAGTCACTATACGACTGGATCGATCATATACTTGTAGCAAATGAAATTTCTCCCAGAACATAAAAAACTAATTATGAGTTGTAAAACACAATAAGGGGATGTGAATAAATGAAAGATGATGGAAAGAGAAAATAAAAAAGCTGATTCTTGCAGAATATATAGCTTTACAATTTAAAAAAATAGTTTCATTTCCAAAGGCAATGAGAAAGGCGATTGAATTAACTGAATAAATGAACGCAAAAGGAATTCAAGTGCAAATAGCAAGGCGTATCGACGGAAAAGAAATTGCACGTGTCGAATGGATCAGAGAAGGGAGGGCTCCTCTACAAACAATTTGTGCTAAAATTGATCATTGAATTTACAATTCGAACTATCTATGGAGTATTAGGCGTTAAAATTCGGATATTTGTAGATGAGGACTAATGGACCTTTCTTTATTTATTTTGCCATTCTGGTTCTGACTAGTGTCTAGCAAAAGAAACAAATTTGTTCTTTCATTTATGAACTTGTCCTTTCATTTATGAAATATGAAACAAAAATAGCAATTCGATTTTGTTCTTTAAAATCAGACATAAGGTTGAATAAAAATTTGATTCACCATTTTTTTCAGAGTAAAATTGCTATGCGTAGTGTGTGACTCCTTCTTCAAAGTAACTTTAAAGTTTAGAGTTGGGTTAGGATTTCATAGATTATTGAACCCCACTCTAAACTTAATAACTATATATAATAGAAAAAAACCAACTTATTGCTTCGTATTTTTGAGATCCCAAGAAATAGTCACTATACGACTGGATCGATCATATACTTGTAGCAAATGAAATTTCTCCCATAACATAAAAAATCTAATTATGAGTTGTAAAACACAATAATGGGATGTGGATAAATGAAAGATGATCGAAAGACAAAAGAAAAAATCTAATTCTTGCAGAATATATAGCTTTACAATTTAAAAATATAGTTTCATTTCGAAAGGCAATGAGAAAGGCGATTGAATTAACTGAATAAATGCACACAAAAGGAATTCAGGTGCAAATAGCAAGGCGTATCGACAGAAAAGAAATTGCACGTGTCGAATGGATCAGAGAAGGGAGGGCTCCTCTACAAACAATTTTTGCTAAAATTGATCATTGAAATTTACAATTCGAACTATCTATGGAGTATTATGCGTTAAAATTCGGATATTTGTAGATGAGGACTAATGGACCTTTCTTTATTTGTTTTGCCATTCTGGTTCTGACTAGTGTCTAGCAAAAGAAACAAATTTTCTTTTTCATTTATTAACTGGTTCTCTCTTTTATGAAATAGGAAACAAAAATAGCAATTCGATTCTTGTTCTTTAATTCAATAAGGTTGAATAAAAATTTGATTGACCATTTTTTTTTAGAGTAAAATTGCTATGCTTAGTGTGTGACTCCTTCTTTAGGGTAACCTGTTAAGTTTCGAGTTGGGTTAGGATGTCATAGATGATTGAACCGCACTCTAAACTTAATAACTATATATAATATAAAAAAACCAACTTATTGCTTCGTATTTTTGATATCCCAAGAAATAGTCACTATACGACTTGATCTACCATATACTTGTAGCAAATGAAATTTCTCCAATAACATAAAAAATCTAATTATGAGTTGTAAAACACAATAAGGGGATATGGATAAATGAAAGAAGATCGAAAGAGAAAACAAAAAATCTAATTCTTACAAAATATATAGCTTTGCAATTTTATAATATAGTTTCATTTCGAAAGGCAATGAAAAAGGCGATTGAACTAACTGAATAAATGCACACAAAAGGAATTCAAGTACAAATAGCAAGGCGTATCGACGGAAAAGAAATTGCACGTGTCGAATGGATCAGAGAAGGGAGTGCTCCTCTACAAACAATTTTTGCTAAAATTGATAATTGAAATTTACAATTCGAACTATCTATGGAGTATTAGGCGTTAAAATTCGGATATTTGTAGATGAGGACTAATGGACCATTCCTTATTTGTTTTGCCATTCTGGTTCTGACTAGTGTCTAGCAATAGAAACAAATTTCTTCTTTCATTTATTTACTGGTTCTTTCATTTATGAAATATGAAACAAAAATAGCAATTCGATTCTAGCTCTTTAATTCTATAAGGTTGAATAAAAATTTGATTGACCATTTTTTTTTAGAGTAAAATTGCTTTGCTTAGTGTGTGACTCCTTCTTTCAAGTAACTTTAAAGTTTAGAGTTTGGGTTAGGATTTCATAGATTATTGAACCCCTCTTTAAACTTAATAACTATATATAATATAAAAAAACCAACTTATTGCTTCATTTTTTTGAGATCCCAAGAAATAGTCACTATACGACTGGATCGATCATATACTTGTAGCAAATGAAATTTCTCCCATAACATAAAAAAATCTAATTATGAGTTGTAAAACACAATAAGGGGATATGGATAAATGAAAGATGATAGAAAGAGAAAACAAAAAATCTAATTCTTGCAGAATATATAGCTTTACAATTTAAAAATATAGTTTCATTTCGAAAGGCAAGAAGAAAGGCGACTGAATTAACTGAATAAATGCGCACAAAAACAGGCATCAAGTTGCAAATTGCAAGGGCGTATCGACGGAAAAGAAATTGCACGTGTCGAATGGATCAGAGAAGGGAGTGCTCCTCTACAAACAATTTGTGCTAAAATTAATCATTGAAATTTACAATTGGAACTATCTATGGAGTATTAGGCGTTAAAATTCGGATATTTGTAGATGAGGACTAATGGACCTTTCTTTATTTGTTTTGCCATTCTGGTTCAGACTAGTCTCTAGCAATAGAAACAAATTTGTTTTTTAATTTATTAACTGGTTCTTTCATTTATGAAATATGAAACAAAGATAGCAATTCGATTCTAGCTCTTTAATTCTATAAGGTTGAATAAAAATTTGATTGACCATTTCTTTTCAGACTAAAAATGCTATGCTTAGTGTGTGACTCCTTCTTTAAAGTAACTTTAAAATTTAGAGTTGGGTTAGGATTTCATAGATTATTGAACTGCACTCTAAACTTAATAACTATATATAATATAAAAAAACCAACTTATTGCTTCGTATTTTTGAGATCCCAAGAAATAGTCACTATACGACTGGATCGATCATATACTTGTAGCAAATGAAATTTCTCCCATAACATAAAAAATCTAAATATGAGTTGTAAAACACAATAAGGGGATGTGGATAAATGAAAGAGGTTCGAAAGAAAAAACAAAAAATCTATTTCTTGCAGAATATATAGCTTTACAATTTAAAAATATAGTTTCATTTCGAAAGGCAATGAGAAAGGCGATTGAATTAACTGAATAAATGCACACAAAAGGAATTCAAGTGCACATAGCAAGGCGTATCGACGGAAAAGAAATTGCACGTGTCGAATGGATCAGAGAAGGGAGGGCTCCTCTACAAACAATTTGTGCTAAAATTGATCATTGAAATTTACAATTCGAACTATCTATGGAGTATTAGGCGTTAAAATTCGGATATTTGTAGGTGAGGACTAATGGACCTTTCTTTCTTTGTTTTGCCATTCTGGTTCTGACTAGTGTCTAGCAATAGAAACAAATTTGTTCTTTCATTTATTAACTGGTCCTTTCATTTATGAAATGTGAAACAAAAATAGCAATTCGATTCTAGCTCTTTAATTCTATAAGGTTGAATAAAAATTTGATTGACCATTTCTTTTCAGAGTAAAATTGCTGTGCTTAGTGTGTGACTCCTTCTTTTAAGTAACTTTAAAGTTTAGAGTTGGGTTAGGATTTCATAGATTATTGAACCCCTCTTTAAACTTAATAACTATATATAATATAAAAAAACCAACTTATTGCTTCGTATTTTTGAGATCCCAAGAAATAGTCACTATACGACTGGATCGATCATATTCTTGTAGCAAATGAAATTTCTCCCATAACATAAAAAATCTAATTATGAGTTGTAAAACACAATAAGGGGACGTGGATAAATGAAAGATGATCGAAAGAGAAAACAAAAAATGTAATTCTTGCAGAATATATAGCTTTACAATTTAGAAATATAGTTTCTTTTCGAAAGGCAATGAGAAAGGCGATCGAATTAACTGAATAAATGCACACAAAAGGAATTCAAGTGCAAATAGCAAGGCGTATCGCCGGAAAAGAAATTGCACGTGTCGAATGGATCAGAGAAGGGAGTGCTCCTCTACAAACAATTTGTGCTAAAATTGATCATTGAAATTTACAATTCGAACTATCTATGGAGTATTAGGCCTTAAAATTCGGATATTTGTAGATGAGGACTAATGGACCTTTCTTTATTTTTTTTGCCATTCTGGTTCAGACTATTGTCTAGCAATAGAAACAAATTTGTTTTTTCATTTATTAACTGGTCCTTTCATTTATGAAATATGAAACAAAAATAGCAATTGGATTCTAGTGGTTTAATTCTATAAGGTTGAATAAAAATTTGATTGCCCACTTTTTTTAGAGTAAAATTGCTATGCTTAGTGTGTGACTCCTTCTTTAAAGTAGCTTTAAAGTTTAGAGTTGGTTTAGGATTTCAAATTTTATTGAACCGCACTCTAAACTTAATAACTATATATAATATAAGAAAACCAACTTATTGCTTCGTATATTTGAGATCCCAAGAAATAGTCACTATACGACTGGATCGATCATATACTTGTAGCAAATGAAATTTCTCCCATAACATAAAAAATCTAATTATGAATTGTAAAACACAATAAGGGGATGTGGATAAATGAAAGATGATCGAAAGAGAAAACAGAAAATCTAACTCTTGCAGAATATATAGCTTCACAATTTAAAAATATAGTTTCATTTCGAAAGGCA
Organism: Trichopus zeylanicus subsp. travancoricus; assembly: GCA_005019695.1. Lineage (NCBI taxonomy): Eukaryota > Viridiplantae > Streptophyta > Magnoliopsida > Dioscoreales > Dioscoreaceae > Trichopus > Trichopus zeylanicus. The sequence goes on along the minus strand of RXID01017881.1, from coordinate 7,428 downwards.
ATGAGAAAGGCGATTGAATTAACTGAATAAATGCACACAAAAGGAATTCAAGTGCAAATAGCAAGGCGTATCGACGGAAAAGAAATTGCACGTGTCGAATGGATCAGAGAAGGGAGGGCTACTCTACAAACAATTTGTGCTAAAATTGATCATTGAAATTTACAATTCGAACTATCTATGGAGTATTAGGCGTTAAAATTCGGATATTTCTAGATGAGGAGTAATGGACCTTTCTTTATTTTGTTTTGCCATTCGGGTTCAGACTAGTGTCTAGCAATCGAAACAAATTTGTTTTTTCATTTATTAACTGGTTCTTTCATTTATAAAATATGAAACAAAAATAGCAATTGGATTCTAGTTCTTTAATTCTATAAGGTTGAATAAAAATTTGATTGCCCATTTTTTTTAGAGTAAAATTGCTATGCTTAGTGTGTGACTCATTCTTTAAAGTAACTTTAAAGTTTAGAGTTGGGTTAGGATTTCATAGATTATTGAACCGCACTCTAAACTTAAAAACTATATATAATATAAAAAAACCAACTTATTGCTTCGTATTTTTGAGATCCCAAGAAATAGTCACTATACGACTGGATCGATCATATACTTGTAGCTAATGAAATTTCTCCCATAACAAAAAAAATCTAATTGTGAGTTTTAAAATATAATAAGGGGATGTGGATAAATGAGAGATGATCGTTAGAGAAAATGAAAAATCTAATTCTTGCAGAATATATAACTTTAAAATTTAAAAATATATTTTCATTTCGAAAGGCAATGAAAAATGCGATTGAATTAACTGAATAAATGCACACAAAAGGAATTCAAGTGCAAATAGCGAGGCGTATCGACGGAAAAGAAATTGCACGTGTCGAATGGATCAGAGAAGGGAGGGCTCCTCTACAAACAATTTGTGCTAAATTTGATCATTGAAATTTACAATTGGAACTATCTATGGAGTATTAGGCGTTAAAATTTGGATATTTGTAGATGAGGACTAATGGACCTTTCTTTATTTGTTTTGCCATCTGGTTCAGACTATTGTCTAGCAATAGAAAGAAATTTGTTTTTTCATTTATTAACTGGTCCTTTCATTTATGAAATTTGAAACAAAAATTGCAATTGGATTCTAGTTCTTTAATTCTATAAGGTTGAATAAAAATTTGATTGCCCATTTTTTTTAGAGTAAAATTGCTATGCTTAGTGTGTGACTCCTTCTTTAAAGTAAATTTAAAGTTTAGAGTTGGGTTAGGATTTCATAGATTATTGAACCGCACTCTAAACTTAATAACAATATATAATATACGAAAACAAACTTATTGCTTCGTATTTTTGAGATCCCAAGAAATAGTCACTATACGACTGGATCGATCATATACTTGTAGCAAATGAAATTTCTCCCATAACATAAAAAATCTAATTATGAGTTGTAAAACACAATAAGTGGATGTGGATAAATGAAAGATGATCGCAAGAGAAAATAAAAAATCTAATTCTTGCAGAATATATAGCTTTACAATTTAAAAATATAGTTTCATTTCGAACGGCAATGAGAAAGGCGAGTGAATTAACTGAATAAATGCACACAAAAGGAATTCAAGTGCAAATAGCGAGGCGTATCGACGAAAAAGAAATTGCACGTGTCGAATGGATCAGAGAAGGGAGGGCTCCTCTACAAACAATTTGTGCTAAAATTGATCATTGAAATTTACAATTCGAACTATCTCTGGAGTATTAGGCGTTAAAATTCGGATATTTGTAGATGAGGACTAATGGACCTTTCTTTATTTGTTTTGCCATTCTGGTTCAGACTAGTGTCTAGCAATAGAAACAAATTTGTTTTCTTATTTATTAACTGGTTCTTTCATTTATGAAAATATGAAACAAAAATAACAATTGGATTCTAGTTCTTCAATTCTATAAGGTTTAATAAAAATTTGATTGCCCATTTTTTTAGAGTAAAATTGCTATGCTTAGTGTGTGACTCCTTCTTTAAAGTAACTTTAAAGTTTAGAGTTGGGTTAGGATTTCATAGATTATTGAACCGCACTCTAAACTTAATAACTATATATAATATAAAACAACCAACTTATTGCTTCGTATTTTTGAGATCCCACGAAATAGTCACTATACGACTGGATCGATCATATACTTGTAGCAAATGAAATTTCTCCCATAACATAAAAAATCTAATTATGAGTTGTAAAACACAATAAGGGGATGTGGATAACTGAAAGATGATCGAAAGAGAAAACAAAAAATCTAATTCTTGCAGAATATATAGCTTTACAATTTAAAAATATAGTTTCATTTCGAAAGGCAATGATAAAGGCGATTGAATTAACTTAATAAATGCACAGAAAAGGAATTCAAGTGCAAATAGCAAGGGGTATCGACGGAAAAGAAATTGCACGTGTCGAATGGATGAGAGAAGGGAGGGCTCCTCTACAAACAATTTGTGCTAAAATTGATCATTGAAATTTACAATTGGAACTATCTATGGAGTATTAGGCGTTAAAATTCGGATATTTGTAGATGAGGACTAATGGAACTTTCTTTATTTGTTTTGCCATTCTGGTTCAGACTAGTGTCTAGCAATAGAAACAAATTTGTTTTTTCATTGATTAACTGGTCCTTTCATTTATGAAATATGAAACAAAAATAGCAATTGGATTCTAGTTCTTTAATTCTATAAGGTTGAATAAAAATTTGATTGCCCATTTTTTTTAGAGTAAAATTGCTATGATTAGTGTGTGACTCCTTCTTTAAAGTAACTTTAAAGTTTAGAGTTGCGTTAGGATTTCATAGATTATTGAACCGCACTCTATACGACTGGATCGATCATATACTTGTAGCAAATGAAATTTCTCCCATAACATAAAAAATCTAATTATGAGTTGTAAAACACAATAAGGGGATGTGGATAAATGAAAGATGATCGCAAGAGAAAACAGAATATATAGCTTTACAATTTAAAAATATAGTTTCATTTCGAAATGCAATGAGAAAGGCGATTGAATTAACTGAATAAATGCACACAAAAGGAATTCAAGTGCAAATAGCGAGGCGTATCGACGGAAAAGAAATTGCACGTGTCGAATGGATCAGAGAAGGGAGGGCTCCTCTACAAACAATTTGTGCTAAAATTGATCATTGAAATTTACAATTGGAACTTTCTATGGAGTATTAGGCGTTAAAATTTGGATATTTGTAGATGAGGACTAATGGACCTTTCTTTATTTGTTTTGCCATTCTGGTTCAGACTAGTGTCTAGCAATAGAAACAAACTTGTTTTTTCATTTATTAACTGGTCCTTTTGTAACCACCCGTCACTCCATAACGGCCCATTACTCGGGCCCACAACCCACAACCCAATAACCGCCTCTATTTATAGGCAGCAACTACCCACTAAACCCGGACGGATAGAGAGAGTCAGGGGACAATCGTTGGGGAGGCTTATGGAGTGGCAAGAAGATTTGGGACGATTGTTATCAAGATTCGAAGTAGGTTAGGATACTTTCATTTGTTTTCTCCTTACCTCTATTCGAAGTAGGTTAAGTTACTTTCATTTGTTTTCTCCTTACCTCTATTCGAAGTAGGTTAAGTTACTTTCATTTGTTTTCTCCTTACCCCTATTCGAAGTAGGTTAAGTTACTTTCATTTATTTTCTCCTTACCTCTATTCGAAGTAGGTTAAGTTATTTTCATTTGTTTTCTCCTTACCCCTATTCGAAGTAGGTTAAGTTACTTTCATTTATTTTCTCCTTACCTCTATTCGAAGTAGGTTAAGTTACTTTCATTTGTTTTCTCCTTACCCCTATTCGAAGTAGGTTAAGTTACTTTCATTTATTTTCTCCTTACCTCTATTCGAAGTAGGTTAAGTTACTTTCATTTGTTTTCTCCTTACCCCTATTCGAAGTAGGTTAAGTAACTTTCATTTGTTTTCTCCTTACCTCTATTCGAAGTAGGTTAAGTTACTTTCATTTGTTTTCTCCTTACCCCTATTCGAAGTAGGTTAAGTTACTTTCATTTGTTTTCTCCTTACCTCTATTCGAACTAGGTGGTGTTACTTTCATCCGTTTCTCTTTGCCGCTATGCCCGAGACAAATTCATGTTGAATAATCGATAAACTTAGTGACCCTCATGATATTTAGGAGGATGATGATAACCTAGATCTAAGTAAAACTGAGTAGAGAATAGATATGCCTGTGTTATACCAATCTATGGCATGTTTTGAGAATAGAAAGATTAGAGGGCTAAATTGCAAAATTCCCATCTTCTTCCCCGATCGTCCGCTGTGCTCCGGCGGCCGGCAGCGGAGGCGGCGGCGTGCGGTGCGGCGGCGTGCGGCGCTGATGCGTGCGGGCGTCGTGCACAGGCAGCACGGACCCGGTGTCGACGCAGTTCTGGCGCGTGATACGGCGTCGGGAGCGGCCGGTGGTGTGCGCACGACTGCACAGGCCGGAGTCGGCCAGAGGCGCGGGGCAACGCGGGTCTGGCGACGCCGGAGGCGGTGGTCTGGCGGCAGCCACGGCCCAGCGGAGACGTCGGCGTGCGGCGTGGCGGCGTGGTGGCCTGGCAGCGGGGCGGCCTGACGGTGGGATGGCCTGGCGGCGTCGGCGGCACTAGAATTAGGGTTAGGGTTTTGAGGAGGAAGAAGGATTAGTTTAATTAAGGTTTAACTTAAAGTTGATTATGGTTTTGGTTTAATCCGAAAGTTGGTTTCGGTTTGGTTTAGTTAAAAGTTGGTTTAGGTTTTGGTTTCGTTTAAAGTTGGCTTTGGTTTGGGTGGGGCTCAGAATCGATTTAACTTAAAGTTGATTATGGTTTTGGTTTAATCCGAAAGTTGGTTTCGGTTTGGTTTAGTTAAAAGTTGGTTTAGGTTTTGGTTTCGTTTAAAGTTGGCTTTGGTTTAGGTGGGGCTCAGAATCGGTTTTGGTTTAGATTCTGGTTTTCGAATTGGTTTAAATTAGACTTAAGGATTAAATGTGGAATTATTAAGGACTTGGGTGATGAATCGCTGGATCAATGGCTGTTGTTAATAACATGATAAATTGGAGGTTCATAAGGTGGAATTGATGGAAATTATTTATCTTGATGGCGGAGTTGTAAGGGGGGAGGTTCATAAGGTGGAATTGATGGAAATTATTTATCTTGATGGCGGAGTTATAGGGGACGTGATCTGCTGTGTGATACGGATCACCACTCTCTCAAACGTGATCTGCTGTGTGATATGGATCACCACTCCATCAAACGTGATCTGCTGTGTGATATGGATCACCACTCCATCAAACGTGATCTGCTGTGTGATACGGATCACCCCTCCATCAAACGTGATCTGCTGTGTGATACGGATCACCACTCCATCAAATGTGATCTACTGTGTGATACGGATCACCACTCCCTCAAACGTGTTCTACTGTGTGATACGGATCACCACTCCCTCAAACGTGATATGCTGTGTGATACAAATCACCACTCCATCAAATGTGATCTGCTGTGTGATACAGATCTCCACTCCATCAAACATGATCTGCTGTGTGATACGGATCACCACTCCATCAAATGTGATCTGCTGTGTGATACGGATCACCACTCCATCAAACGTGATCTGCTGTGTGATACGGATCACCACTCCATCAAACGTGATCTGCTGTGTGATACGGATCACCACTCCATCAGCGGTTGGGAGTGCAGAGTAGTATGACTCTGCTTGATAGGAGACGTGATCTATTGTGTGATTACGGATCACCACTCCATCAAGCGTGATCTGCTGTGTGATTGCGGATCACCACTCCATCAGCTGTTGGGAGTGCAGAGTGGTATGACTCTGCTTGGTAGGGGAGGCAGCCACACCCATAAGATATCCTTGTTGATTCATTTCTTACTGTGGATGTTAGTTTACCTAATCACCTTTGTCGTCAAATTATTGTTGTTGCCACTGTGTTAATTTTATTGTTGCCACCAAAAATTGATCTCTCCTACTGTTTGGAGGAGGTAACTTCCTACTGAGCATTCGTGGCTCATTCTTTGATTGTTCCTATCCACAGGAGAGTAGCAGCCAGGCATAGGTGTCTACGGTAGCAAAAAGTACGTGCGCAACTATCTTTGAAGCTGATTTATTTACATGTTATTCTATTTTTATGTAGGGGAAAATATTTTGAGGACTTGAGTATTTCCAGTGAGACCACGTTTTGTTATGTTATCTGAACTATATTCGTATTGATGAAATAAATTTTAATTCTATGTATTCTGTAAACCTTTTATTTGTATGTTGTCCACTTGTGTTGTAGTTCGATCGGACACGACAGGGGCGTCACACCTTTCATTTATGAAATATGAAACAAAAATAGCAATTGGATTCTAGTTCTTTAATTCTATAAGGTTGAATAAAAATTTGATTGCCCATTTTTTTTAGAGTAAAATTGCTATGATTTGTGTGTGACTCCTTTAAAGTAACTTTAAAGTTTAGAGTTGGGTTAGGATTTCATAGATTATTGAACCGCACTCTAAACTTAATAACTATATATAATATAAAAAAACCAACTTATTGCTTCGTATTTTTGAGATCCCAAGAAATAGTGACTATACGACTGGATCGATCATATACTTGTAGCAAATGAAATTTCTCCCCTAACATAAAAAATCTAATTATGAGTTGTAAATCAAAATAAGGGGATGTGGATAAATGAAAGATGATCGAAAGAGAAAACAGAAAATCTAATTCTTGCAGAACATATAGCTTTACAATTTAAAAATATTGTTTCATTTCGAAAGGCAATGAGAAAGGCGATTGAATTAACTGAATAAATGCACACAAAAGGAATTCAAGTGCAAATAGCGAGGCGTATCGACGGAAAAGAAATTGCACGTGTCGAATGGCTCAGAGAAGGGAGGGCTCCTCTACAAACAATTTGTGCTAAAATTGATCATTGAAATTTACAATTCGAACTATCTATGGAGTATTAGGCGTTAAAATTCGGATATTTGTAGATGAGGACTAATGGACCTTTTTTTATTTGTTTTGCCATTTTGGTTTTGACTAGTGTCAAGCAATAGAAATAAATTTGTTCTTTATTTATTAACTGGCCTTTCATTTAGAAATATGAAACAAAAATCGGCATTGGATTCTAGTTTCTGTAAATTCTATTAGGTTGAATAAAAATTTGATTATCCATTTTTTTTAGAGTAAAATTGCTATGCTTAGTGTGTGACTCCTTCTTTAAAGTAACTTTAAAGTTTAGAGTTGGGTTAGGATTTCATAGATTATTGAACCCCACTCTAAACTTAATAACAATATATAATATAAAAAACCAACTTATTGCTTCGTATTTTTGAGATCCCAGGAAATAGTCAGTATACGACTGGATCGATCATATGCTTGTAGCAAATGAAATTTCTCCCATAAAATAAAAAATCTAATTATGAGTTG
>RXID01017874.1:5250-24390 GCA_005019695.1 Trichopus zeylanicus subsp. travancoricus | reverse complement strand
GTAGTTGTACCTGTTGTTGTTGTTGTAGTAGGGGCACGAGGAGTAATAGTAGTAGTAGTAGTAGTGGTAGCAGTAGTAGCAGTAATAGGAGTAGTAGTAGTAATAGTTGTAGTATTAGGAGCAGTAGCTATAGTAGCAGGTAGTTGTAGTAGTCGTAGAAGTTGTAGTAGTAGGAGTATAAGGAGCAGTGGTAGTGGTGGTAGTAGTTAGTAGTTGTACTAGTTGAAGTGGAAGTAGTTCTGAAAGTAGTAGTAGTAATAGAACTAGTAGGCATAGCAATACTAGTAGTAGTAGAAAGTGTAGTAGCCAGAGTAGTAGTAGTAGTAGTAATAGTAAATGTATTCGGAGTAGTAGTAGTAGTAGTTGTAGTAATAGTAAATGTATTCGGAGTAGTAGTAGCAATAGTAGGTGTTGTAGTAGTAGTGGTAGTAGTAGTTGGCAGTAGTAATTGTAGTAGTAGTAGGAGGATTAGCAGCAGTAGGAGTACTAGCAGTAGTTTTTGTTGTAATGGTAGGAGTAGTAGTTGGAGCAGGATTTGTAGTAGTAGTATTGGTAGTAGTTGTACCAGTAGTTGTTGTAGTACTAGTAGTAGTAGCGGTACTAGTAGCTGTTGTAGTAGTAGTGGTTGTAGTAGTAGCAGTACTAGTGGTTGGACTAGTAGTTGTAGTAAAAGTAGTAGTAGCAGTAGTACTAGTAGTAGTAGTAGATGTAGTAGTAGTGGTGGTGGTGGTAGTAGTAGTAGTAGCAGTAGCAGCATATACAGCGGCAGTAACAGTAGCAGTAGGATTACAAATAGTGGCAGTAGAAGTAGTTGTTGTAGTAGTAGTAGAAGTAGTAGTAGCAATAGCGGCAGTAGTAAGTCTAGCTGTAGTGGTGTAGTAGTAGTCACAGTTGCAGTTGAAGAAGTTGTAACAGAAGTAGTAGTTACTGCAGTAATAGTAGCAGTAGTAGCAATAGTAATAGTAGTAGTAGGAGTAGCAGCAGCAGTAGTAATAGTAGTAGTAGTAATAGTAGTAGTAGTAGTAGTTGTAGTTGAAGTATTAGGGGTAGTAGTCGTAGTAGCTATAGGAGTAGAAGTAGTTGTAGATGTAGTAGTAATAGCGGTAGTAGTTGTTGGAGTAGTTGTAGTAGTGCTTGTATCCGTTGTGTTAGTACCAGTAGTAGTTGTAGTAGTAGTTGTTGTTATAGTAGTAGTAGTAGCGGTAGTAGTAGCAGTAGTGGTAGTTGTTGTTGTTGTTGTTATTATACTAGAAGTTGTAGAAGTAGTAGCAGTGGTAGTAGTACGAGTTTGTGTAGGAGTCATAGTTGGAGTAGTAGTTATTGGAGTATGGGTGGTAGTTGTTGAACGAGTTGCTGTAGCAGTAGAAGTAGGAGTGGTAGTAGCAGTAGTTGTACGAATAATAGAGGTAGTAGTATAAGCGGTAGGAGTAGGAGTAGGAGTACTAGCTGTAGTAGTACTAGTAGTAGTAGGGGTTGCAACAGCAGCATATGTATTTGTGGTAGTAGTAGTAATATTATTCGTAGTAGTAGTAGTGGTAGTTGTTGTAGTAATAGTTGTAGTAGTAGTAGTAGTAGTAGTCGTTGTTGTTGTTGTATAAGTATTAGCAGTGGTAGTAGTAGTTCTTGTTGCTGTTGTTGTTTTGCTAGTAGTAGAATAAGTAGTAGTTGTTGTAATTGTGGTAGGTGTAGAAGTTGTTGTAGTAGTAGTACTAGTTATAGGAGTAGGAGTAGTAGTTGTTATCGGAGTAGCAGTAGTAGCAACACTAGTAGTTGCAGTAGTAGTTGCCGCAATATTAGTAGTAGTAGTATTAGCAAGAGTAGTAGTAGCAATAGTTGTAGTAATATCGGTACCAGTAATAGTAGTAGTCGTAGTAATAGTAGTAGTATAAGTAATAGTACCAGTAGTAGTACTGGTAAAAGTAGTAGTAGCAGTAGTAGCAGCAGCAGTAGCAGTTGTAGTTATACTTGTAGTAGTAGTAGCTGTAGTAGTACTAGTTGTCGTAGTAAGAGTAGTAGCAGGAGTAGTAGTTGTACAAGTAGTAGAAGTAGTGGTAGTAGCAGTAGTAGTAGTAATAGTAGTAATAATAGTAATCATACTAGTAGTAGTACTAGTAGTAGTTGTAGTAGTAATAGTAGTGGTATTACGAGTAGCAGTAGTAGTAGTAGTAACAACAAGAGTACTAGTAGTAGTAACAGTAGCAGTATTAGTAGTACTTGGTTGTGGTGGTGGTAGTAGTAGTAGTAGTTGTTGTTGTTGTAGAAGTAATAGTAGTTATTGTTATAGTAGGAGTAGGAGTTGGTGTAGTAGTAGTAGTAGCAGTAGTAGTAGTGTAGTAATAGTAGAGGTGGTAGTTGTAGTAGAGGTAGCAGTAGAAGTACTACTAGCGGTAGTAGTAGCAATAGTAGTAAAAGTAGTAGTTGTAGTAGTAGTAGTAGTAGTAGTAGCAGCAGCAGCAGCAGCAGAAGTGGAAGTTGTGGTAGTATGAGAAGGGGGAGTAGTAGTTGTAGCAGTATTGTTTGTAACTGATACAACAGTACTACTACTAGATGTAGCAGTAATAGTAGTAGCAGAAGTTGTAGTAGTCGTCGAAGTAGTAGGAGTAATAGAAGTAGTAGTCGGAGTAGTCGTGGTAGTCATAGTATTAGTAATACTAGAAGTAGTTGCAGTAGTAGTAGTAGTAGTAGTTGAAGTCGTAGTAGTGGAGATAGTTGTTGTAATAGTAGGAGCTGGAGTAGTAGTGGTAGTAGTAGGAGAAGCTTTAGTATTTGTCGTAGTACCAGTAGTAGTATTATTTGTTGGAGTAGTCGTAGTAGCAGTAATAGTAGTAGTAGTAATAGTAGTAGTAGGAGGAGGAGGAGGTGGAGTAGCAACAGTAGTAGTAATAGTAGTAGTAGTAGCACTAGTAGCAGTAGTAGTAATAGGAGTAGTAGTTGAAGGAGTAGTAGCACTCATAGCAGTAGTAGTAACAGGAGTAGAAGCTGTAGAAGTTGTAGTAATAGTAGTAGTAGTCATAGTAAAAGTTGTAGTAGTAATAGTGGGAAAGGTAGCCATAGTAGTAGCAGTAGTAGCAATAGTAATAGTACATGTGGTAGCAACATTAGCAATATTAGCACTTGTAGTAGCAGTAGAAATAGTATTTGTATTAGTAGCAGCAGCGACATCGGCAGTAGCAGTAGTATTTGTAGTAGTTGTAGTATCAGTTGTTGTAGTGGGTATAACAGTAGTAGCAGTAGTAGTACTAATAGTAGGAGGAGCTATAGTAGTAGTAGTAGTAGTAGTTTTAGTGGGTTTAGCATTAGTTGTGGCAGTAGTAGTAGTAGGAGTAGCAGTAATAGTAGTAGCAGTAGTAGTAGTAGCAGTTGCAATAGCAGCAGAGGTAATAGTAGTAGTTATAGTAGTAGTTGTAGCAGATGAAGTAATATGAGTAGTAGTAGTAGCAGCAGAAGTAGCAGCAGCAGCAGTAGTAGTAGAATTTGTGGTAGTCGTCGTCGTAGTAGTAGTAGTAGTTTTACAAGTAGTAGAATAAGTTGTAGTTGTAGTTGTAATTGTGGTAAGTGTAGTAGTTGTTGTAGCAGTAGTACTTGTTGTAGGAGTAGCAATAGTAGTTGTTGCTGGAGCAACAATAGTAGTAGCACAAGTAATAGCAGTAGAAGTTGCCACAATAGTTGTAGTAGTAATATTAGCAAGAGTAGTAGTAGTATTAGCAAGAGTTATAGTAGTAGTAGTAAAAGAGGTAGTAGCAGTAGCAGCAGCAGCTGTAGCAGTTGTAGTTATCCTGGCAGCAGTAGTAGTAGTTGTAGTTATATTAGCAGTAGCGGTAGGAGTAGTAGTAGTGGTACTTGTTTTAGTAGCAATATTAGAAATAGTAGTAGTAGTACAAGTAGTTATAGTAGTAGCAATAGTAGCAATAGTAATAGTAGAACAACAGTAGCAGTAGTAATAGTAGTTGCTGTAGGCGCAGCAGCCGTTGAAGCTGTGGTAGTAGTTATTATAGTAGTAGCAGTAGTAGTAGAAGTTATAATAGTAGTAGCAATAGTTACAGTAGTAGTAGTAGTATCAGTAGTGGCAATAGTAGTAGTAGTAATAGGAGTAGCAGTAGTTGTTGTAGCAGTTGTAGCATTAGTGAGAGTGGTAGCAGTAATAGCAGTAGTTGTAGAAGTAGTTGCAATAGCTGTAGTAGCAAGAGCAGTAGTAGCAGTAGCAGTAGTAGTAGTAGTAGAAGTAGTAATAGAATTAGTAGGAGTAGGATTAGTAGTAGTAGCAGCAGCAGTAGTACTAGTAGTAGTAGTAGTAGCAATAGTAGTAGCACATGGAGAAATAGTAGAAGTAGTAGTAGCTATTGTAATAGTAGTAGTAGTTGTAGTAGTGGTCGCAGCAAGTGTTGTAGTAATAGCATCCGCAGCAGCAGTAGCAGCATCAGTAGTAGTAGTAAGAGTAGTTGCAGTAGTAGTAGCAATAGGCGTAGTAGGAGAAGTTGTGGTAGTAGCAGTACTAGTAGTAGTGGTAGTCATAGCGATTGGAGGAGGAGGAGCAGTAGTAGCAGTAGTAGAAGCAGCAGCAGCAGTAGAAGTAGGAGTAGTGGTAAAAGTAGTTTTATTATTTGTAGTAGTACTAGTAGTGATTGTAATATTAGTGGTTGCTATAGAAATAGTAGGAGCAATAGTAATAGAGGTCGTATTAGCGGTAGTAGTAGCAATTGTTGTAGTAGTAGCAGCAGTAGCAGAAGTAGCAGTAATGGTAGTAGTAGTAGTAGTATTAGAAATAGTTGTAGTAGAAGTGGTAGTACAAGGAGCAGTAGTAGCAGAAGTGGCTGTAGTAGTGGGAAAAGTAGAAGTAGCAGTAGTAGTAGTTGTAGAAGTACTAGTAGGAGTAGTAGTAGTAGTAGCATTAGTTGTAGTAGCAGTAGTAGCAGTAATAGAAGTAGTAGTAGGAGTAGCCGTAACTATAGCAGTCTGAGCAATAGTTGCCATGGTAGTAGTAGTCGAAGTAGTAGACCTAGCAGCAGCAATAGTAGTAGTAGTTGTTGTAGTAGTAGTAGTAGAAGTGGTAGTAGTCGTAGTAGTAGCAGTACTAGTTGTTGTAAGAGTACAATTGTAGGAGTAGTCGCAACAGGTGTACTAGCATTTGTAGTAGTAAGATTAGTAGTAGTAGCTGGACTAGTACTAGGAATAGAGATAGTATTAGTAGGAGTAACATTCGTAGTTGTAGTAGGAGTAGAAGTAGTAGTAGGTGTGGTAATTGTAGTTGTAGTAGTAGCAATAGTTGTCGTAGTTGTAATAGGAGCAGTAGTAATAGTTGTAGTAGTAGTAGTAGTACAAGTAGTAGCACAAGCAGTAGTAATAGTAACAGTAATAGTACTAGTAGTAGTAGTACAAGTAGTAGCACAAGTAGTAGTAATAGTAGTAGTAGTAGTAGTACTAGAAGTAGTTGTTGTCGTTGTTGTGGAAGTAGTAGTAGTAGTAGTAGAAGTTATAGTAATAGTTGTAGTAGTATTAGTAGTAGTAGTAGTAGTAGTAGGGGTATTAGTAGTAGTAGCAGTAGCAGTAGCACTAGTTGTTGTTGTTGTTGTTGTAGTAGTAGTAGTAGTAGTAGCAGAAGTTGTTGTAGTAATAGTAGTAGTAGAAGTTGTTGTAATAGTTGTAGTAGTAATAGTAATAGTAGTAGTAGGGGTATTAGTAGTAGTAGTAGTAGCAATAGCAGCGGCAGCAGCAATTGCAATAGTAGTAGTAGTAGTTAGTATTATAGTAGTAGTAGGGGCATTCGTTGTCATAGTAGTAGTAGTAGTAGAAGTAATAGTATGAGCAGTACTAGTAATTGTAGTAGTAGTAATACTAGTGAAAATAGTGGTAATAGGAGTAATAGTAGTTGTTGTAGTAGCAGTATCAGTAGGAGTATTGGTTGTTGTTGTAGTAGCAATAACATTAGTTGTACTAGTAGTAGAAGTATTAGTAGTAGTAGTAGTAATAGGAGTTGGAGTGGGAGTAGTAGTAGGAATAGTAGTAGTTGAAAGAGCGGCAGTAGCAGCAGCAGCAGCAGCAGCAACGGTAGTAGTAGTAGTCGTAATTGGAGTAGTAGTTGTTGTAGTAGTAGTAGTAATAGGAGTTGGAGTAGTAGTAGTGGTAGGAGTAGAAGTAGTAGTAGTGGTAGGAGTAGAAGTAGTAGTAGGAGTCGGAACAAGAATTGCAGTAGTAGTAATAGTAGTATTAGTAGCAGCAGTAGTAGTAGTAGTAGAAAGAGTAGTAGTCGAAGTAGTAGTAGCAGCAGCAGTAGTGGTAGTTGTTGTACTAATAGTAGTAGTGGTGGTGGTAATGGATGTAGTAGTAGTAGTAGTAGTAGCAGTAGCGGAAGGAGCTGTAGTTGTAGTAGCAGTAGCAGTAGTAGTAGTAACAGCACTAGTACGTGTAGTAGTTGTAGTAGTAGTAACAGTTGTGGTAGTAGTAGTAATAATAGTAGCAATAGGAGTAATAATTATACTTGTAGTAGTAGTAGCAGTAGCAGCAGTGGTAATAATAATATTAGTAGTGGTAGTTGTTGTTGTTGTAGTAGTAGTTGTAGAAATAGCAGAAGCAGTAGTAGTAGTAATTTCGTATTAGTAGTTGTTGTAGTAGTAGTCGTAGTAGCAGTACCAATAGTAATGGTAGTAGTAGTAGTAGTAGTTGGAGTAGTAGTAGTCGTAGCAGTAGTAGTAACAGTAGTCGTAGGAGTAGTTGTAATTGTATTAGTACTAATAGTTGAAGTAGTAGTAGAAGCAATAGAGTAATAGCAATAGAAGTAGTGGTAATAGTAGTTATGGTGGTAGTAGTAGCAAGACTAGTAGTAGTAGTAGTAGTAGTGGTGGTGGTGGTGGTGGTCGTAGTAGGAGCAGTAGTAGAAGAAACAGCAGCAGCAGTAGTAGCAATAGTAGAAGTTGTAGTAGCAACTGCAACAATAACAAGATTAGGAGTTGCTGTAGTAGGAGCTGGTGTAGTAGTAGTAGTAGCAAGAGTAGGAACAGGCATAGAAGTAGTAATAATAGTAGCAGTAGCAGTAGAAATGGTTGTAGTAGTTGTAGGAGTAGCAGAAGTGGTAGTTGTAGTAGGTGTAGGAATAGTAGTAGTAGTAGTACAAAACGTAGGAGTTGGAGTAGTAATTCTCCTGCTACTACTACTACTGCTACTGCTACTACTACTTCTAATAATACTACTGCTACTACTGCAGCTTCTACTTCGGCTACTACTGCTACTTCCCCTATTTCAGCTACTACTGCTACTACTTCCACTACTACTGCTATTAGTGCTACTACTTCCATAGCCACTACTATTACTACTGCTACTACTACTACAACAATTGCTACTGCTACTACAGCCACTACTATTGCTGCTACTACTACTACTACTACTACCTCTACTACTATTACTACTGCTACTTTTAGTATGACTACTACTACTGCTACTACTGCTTCTACTATTATTCCCATTACTACTACAGCAACGAGTGGTACTACTCCTTCAACTGCTATTGCTATTAGTACTACTGCTACTACTGCTGCTACTACTCCTCATCCTCCTCCTACTACTACTCCTCCTCCTACTACTACTACAACTACGACAACTTCTACAAATAATACTACTACTGCTAATACTACAAATACTAAAACTTCGCCTATTACTACTACTACTGCTACTACTACTACTACTATAATTTCTACTACTACTGCTACTCCTGCTACATCAACTACTATGGCGGCTGCTACTACTGCTACTTCTATATCTACTACAACTGCTACTGCAGCTACTACTGCTACTACTACTGTGACTAATACTGTTACTTCTGCTACTTCTGTTGCTACTACTAGTGCTTCTTCTACCACTACTACAATGACTACTACTGCTACTGCAACTACTATAGCTACTACTACTACTACTACTGCAACTACCACAACAACTTCTCCTACTACTACTACTACTACCAACTCTACTACTGTTACTATAACTACTACTACTACTACCACTAGCAATACTACTGCTGCTGCTAATGCTACTACAACCATTACTACTACTATAATTGCTTCTACAGCTGCTGCTACAACAACAACTACTACTACTACCACCACACCTACTACTACTATTACTACTACTGCTACTATTGCAGGTATTGTTAATACTCCTGATGCTGCTGCTACTACTGCTACTACTACTAATACCACTGCTATTCCTGCAACTACTATCACAACTACTCCTACTAATACTACTTCTGCTACTACTAATGCAACTATGACTGCAACTACGACTCCTGCTACTTCCACCAATACTACTTCTGCTGGTACTATTGCTTCTGCTACTGCTATTACTACTATTGCCACTACAGCTACTACTACTAGTACTACTGCTACTACTAGTACTAATACTACTAGTAGTACTACTACTTTTGCTACTACTTCCATAACAACTACTACTACTACTACTAAGACTACTGCGCTGCTACTACGATTACTACTACTTTTGCTACAACTACTATTGTTGGTACAACTTCTACATCTACTTCTACTACTACTGCTGCTACTACTACTGGAACTACTACTACTATTGCTTCTATTACTACTATGACTACTGCTACTGCTACGACTACTGTTGCAGCTACTACTTCTTCTACTACTATTGCTATAACTACTACTACTACTACGACTATTACTGCTACTACTACTACTACTGGTACTACAGCAACTACTACTAAAGCTACTACGGCTACTACTACTAATGCAACTTCTACTACTATCCTACTACTACTACTGCTACAACAAGGACAACAACTACTACTGCTGCTACTGCCATTTCTATTGTTGCTACTTCTACTACTACTACAGCTACTGTCGTTCCTATTGCTGTTACTTCTACTACTACTATTACTACTACATCTCCTACTACTTCTACTATTGTTACTACTACCACTGCAACTATACTGCTACTGCTTCTGCAACTACTGCTACTCCTACTTTTGCAAACATAACAAGTTCTACTATCGCTCCTACTAGTACCACTCCTGCTACTACTACTACTACTACGATAACTACTACTATTGCTACTACTACAACTCTACTTCCACTACTTCAACTACTACTACTGCTACTACTGCTACTACGCTACTACTTCTTCTACTACTACTATTGTGACTACTACTACTACTTCTTAAACAACAACTGCTACTACTACTACTACTGCTAATACTACAACTGCTACTGTTGTTACGGCTACTGCTACTACTACTACTCCTACTGCTACTGCGACTACTACTTCTGTTACTACTGCTTCTACTACTAGTACTACTATTGTTGTTGCTACAACTGCTACTACTACCCCAACTACTACTACTACTATTACTACTTCTACTAATAAAGTTACTGTTGCTACAAATGCTGCAACTGCTACGACTACTACTACTGCTACTATTGCTACTACTTCTACTACTAATACTACTGCAATTGCTGCAACTGCTACTACTGCTGCTGCTGCTGCTGCTACTGCTACTACAACTACTTCAACTACTACTACTACTACTGTTGCTCCTACTATTACTATTGCTATTGTTACTAATACAACTACTTTTCCTACTACTTCTACTTCTGCAACTAGTACTGTTACCACTACAACTACTATTGCCACTACTACTACTACTGCTACAATGACTACAACTACTGCTACTACTATTACTACTACTACCACTACCACGATTGCGACTACTACTACTACTAATACTGCTGCAACAACTGCTACTACTACTACTATCGATTCTGCTGCTAGAACGACTACTACTACAACCACTGTGACTACTGTTACTACTAATAATGTTGCTATAACTACTGTTTATGCCACCACTACTACAACTGTTGCTATAGTAACAACTACCATTACTACTTCGACTATTACTAAAACAATAACTACAAAGGCTACGACTACTTCAACTATTACAGCTACTACTACTGCTACCACTTCTGCTACTACGGTTGTCACTACCGCTACTACTACTACAAGACACGGGTACTATTGCTGCTGTTTGCCCGCTACTACTATTTCTACTACAACTACAGTTGCTGCGACGATTGCTTCTACTACAGTGGATTCTCTCTACTGGCAACTGCTCTTACAACGACTACTACGACGTGTTGCTACTACTAAGGCTTAATACAACGAAGACTATCCTGCGACGACTACTTGACTGCAGCCACTACTACTACTACTAATGCTACTACTGCCTCAGTAATTACTACTGCTACTGCCACCACTGTTGCTACTCAAAGGGCTACATTTGCAACCACGGCTACTACTTTTGCTGCTACTACTACTACTAGTACAACTAGTACTACCACTACCACTGTTACTACTACTACTTCTACTACTACTACTACAACAACTACAACTACTACTATCACAACTACAACTAACACAACTACGACTACTATTACTACTACTACGACTACTGCTACTACTACTACTTCTACTGCTACTACTACTACTTCTACTACTATTACTTCTACTACTACTACTACCACTCCTAATACACCTACTACAAATACTACTACTAATAGTACTACTACTATTATTATTATTACTACTACTACTACTACTACTTGTATTACAACTACCACTCCTACTACTACTATTATTAATACTATGAATACCTCTACTGCTCTTGCTACTATTGCTACAACTGCTAAACCTACTACTGCTACTGCTACTACCACTCCTCCACCTCCTCCTCTTCCTCCTCCTCCTTCTACTACTACTGCTGCTACTATTACTACTAGTACGACTACTATTATTGCTACTACTTCTGCCACAACTCCTACTACTACTCCTACAGTTCCTCCTACTACTCCTACTACTACTATTACTACAACTACTACTACTACAACAATAACTACTACTTCTACTACTACCACTAGTACAACTGCTACTGCAGCTGCTACATTCATGACTGTTGTTACTACTACTGCACTTACTTCTACTAGTACTACTAGCACTAGTACTACTAGTACTGCTACTACTACATCTACTACAATAACTATTACTGCTACTACTACTATTACTACTACAACTACTGCTATTGCTACTGCTACTGTTACTGCTACAACTACTATTATTACTGCTGCTACTACTTCTACTACTTCTACTACCATTACTGCTACTACTTCTATAGCAACTTGTACTACTACTCCTACTTCTACTACTACTACTACTACTACTGATACTACTATTACTCCTACTTCTACTACTACTACTACAGCTGTTACTACTACTGCAACAACTACTATTGCTACTGCTACTACTACTACTTCTGCTGCTAATCCTACTACTACTCCTACTACTACTATTAATACTACTAGTACTCCTACTATTACTACTACTATTACTACTACTATTACTACTACTATTACTACGCCTCCTCCTCCTCCTACTACTGCTACAATTACTACTACAATTACTATTGCTACTCCTACTCCTATTACTAAATCTCTGACTACTACCACTACTACTACGACTATTACTTCTACTACTACTACTACTACTACTATTACTACTACAACTCCTGCTACTGCTACTACTTCTACTACTACTACAACTACAACTACAACAACAACTTCTATAGCTACATTTACTGCTACTACTTCTACTACTACTACAACTACAGCTACAACAACAACTTCTATAGCTACATTTACTGCTACTACTACTACTACTCCTACCATGAATAATACTATAACTACAACACAACTATGTCTGCTATTGTTACCGCTGCTACTATTGCCACAACAACTACATTTGCTGCGACTACTGCTACAACTACTGCTACAACTACTTTTGCTAATCTTACAAGTACTACTACAGTTGCTATTCTTGCAACTACTACTACTTCTACTACTACAACGACCACTACTACTACTACTATGAGTATTCCTACTACTACTACTACTGGAACAACAACAACAACTTCTTCTGCTACTACTACTAGTACTACTACTACAATTGCTACTACTACAACAGCTACTACTACTACTACAACTAAAACTAATACTACCAAAACTAATACTACTACTACTACTACTACTACAACACCACTACTACTACAACTAAAACTAATACCACTACTACTACTTGTACTACTACTACTACTTGTACTACTACTACTACTAGTACTTGTACTACTACTACTACTACTACTACTACAACAACAACAACAACAACAACAACAACAACAACAACAAACAACAACGACTACTACTACTACTACTACTACTACTACTACAACTATCACAAATACTACTGCAAGTACCACTATTACGATACCATTACTTCTACTCCTACAACTACTATTAATACTAATACTACGATTATTATGACTACTATTGCTACTACAACAACAACTACTGCTACTACTCCTACAACAACAACAACTACTGCTGCTAATACTACTACTATTACTACTATTACGAACTACTACACCTACACCTACTACTACTACTACTACTATCAATACTACTTCTATCGCTACTACAACTAATACTTCTGCTACTACTACTACTACTTCTACTGTAATTTCTACTACTACTACTACCGCTATTAGTACTACTATAACTACTACTACTATAATAACTACTGCTACTGCTAATACGAATACTACTACTACTACTACTTCTTCTTAAACAACTATTACAACTACTACTATTACCACTGCTACTATCACTTCTGCTATTACTGCTGCTACTCATAATACTACTAGTACTACTACTACTCCTCCTCCTACTACTATTGCACTACTGCATCTACTACTACTACTGTGACTACGACTACTCCTTCTACTACTATGACTATGACTACTACTCCTACTACAACTGCTACTACTACTCCACTACAACTACTACTATTACTACTACAAATACTGCTACTATAGCTACTACCACCACAACTACTCCTATTACAACTTCAGCTACTCGTACTACTACCATTACTTCTAATAATACTACTATTACTCCTAAGACTGCTACAACTACTCATATTGATACTACTACTTCTCCTACTACTACCATTATTACTACTACTACAATTATTAATACAAATTCCCCTATAACAAATATGAATACTGCTAGTACTACTACTCCTACTACTACACAAATAGTTCTACTACCAGTACAACTGATACTATTGTCACTACTACTATTACTACTACTACTAATACTACTACAAATACAACTACAACTACTGCGACTACAACTACAACAACTACAAAAACTGCTATTACAACTACTATTAGTACTACGACTACTACTACTACCACTACTACTACTACTACTACTACTCCTACTACGACTACTACTGCTACTACTACTACAATAATAAAAACTACTCCCACTACTGCTACTACTACTATTATGTCTATTACAACAACTACTATTGCTATTACTACTACTACGACAACAACTAGTACTATTCTTGCAACAACTACTACTACTACTATTGCTATTACTACTACACCTACACCTACTACTACTACTACTACTACTACTACTACTACTACTACAACTACAACAACAACAACAACAACAACTACTACTACTACAACTACTACAACTAACACTACTACTTCGACTACTACAGCTAATATGACTACTACTATTACAACAATTACTACTCCTACTACTACTTCTGCTACTACTACTACTACTACTACTCCTCCTACTACTACTATTGATCCTATTACTACCATGACTATGACTACTACAACTACTATTACTGCTACTACAATGACTAATACTACTACTATTACTATTACTATGACTACTATTTCTACTTTCATAGCTACTACTGCTTCCACTATGACTACTACTACTACAGCTACTATGACCTCCACTACTATTACTACTGCTACTACTATGACTACTATTTCTACTACCACTGCTACTACTACTTCCACTTCAACTGCTACTACTATAACTACTACTTCTAGTACTACTTCTACTACAACAACAACAACTATTATTAATACTAATACTATAATAACAATAATAACTACTACTACTACTATCCTATAGCTACTACCACAACCCCAACTACTAGTACTTCTACAACTACTGCTACCATGACTACTTCTACAACTTCTGCTAGTACTATTACACCTACTACTGCTACTTCTGCTACTACTGCTACTACTACTACTACTATAGTACTGCCACTACTACTACGTCTGCTGCTACTCCTACTTCTACACTACTACTATAACTGCTGCTCCAACTACTACTTATACTATTATTACTATTACTACTCCTACTATTGCTACTACTACTATTACTACTACTATTACTACTGCTTATCCAAGTCCTATTACTACTTCTACTACTAGTACTACTACTGATACTGCTACTACACTGACTACTACAATAACTATTATTACTACCGTCAATCCTACTCCAATTGCTACACCTAATACTTCTCCCACTACTACTACAAGTACTTCTGCTACTATTACTATTGCTAGTACTACAATCAGCGCTACTACTACTACTGCTACTACTACTACTACTACAACTACTACAATGACTACTACCCCTACTTCTACGACTACTATTTGTGGCAGTAGCAATACCACTAGGAGTAGTAGCAGTAGTAGTAGTTATAGAGCTAGTAGTAGAAGCTATACTAGAGAAAGTAGTAGCAGTAGTAGCAGTAGCAACAGTATCAGTAGCTATACCAGTAGTAGTAGAAGTAATAGTAGCAGCAGTGGTAGTAGTACTAGTAGGACTGACAGCGCCAGTATTAGTAGTAGTAGTGGTAGTAGTATTAGTAGTAGCAATAGTAGTAGTAGTAGTTGTTGTTGTTGTTGTTGTTGTAGTAGTAGTAGTAGTAGTAGTAGTAGTAGTAGTAGTAGTAGTAGTAGTAGTAGTAGTAGTAGTAGTAGTAGTAGTAGTAGCAGTAGTAGTAGTAGTCATGGTAGTAGTTGTAGTATTTATAATAATAATAACCAAAGACAGAGTTGTGGTAGCAGAAGTAGTAGTTATATAAGTAGCATTAGTAGTAGTAGTAGTAGCAGTCATAATTATAGTTGCAAAAGTAGTAGCAGTAGTAATAGTAGTAGTAGTAGTAATAGTAATACAAGTAGTAGCAGCAGTAGTATTAGTAGGACTAGCAGTAGTTCTAGTAACATAAGTAGTAGTAGAAGCAGTAGTGAGAGTAGTAGTAGTAGTAGCAATAGTAGTAGTAGTAGCAGCAATAGTAGTAGTAGTAGTATTACTACTAGTAGCAGCAAGAGCAGTAGTAGTAGTGGTAACAAAAGTAGTAGCAGTAGTAGTTGTTGTAATAATATATGTAGTAGTAGCAGTAGATGTAGTAGTAGTCGTTATTGTAGTAGTAGTAGTAGTAGTAGTAATATAAGTAATAGTAAAAGTCATAGTATTAGGAGTTGCTGTAGCAGCAGCAATAGTAGGATTAGTGGTAGTGGTAGTAGAAGGAATAGTAGTAGTAGTAGTAGTAATAGTAGTAGTAGTAGTAGTAATAGTTGTTGTTGTTGTTGTTGTTGTAGTAGTAGTAGTAGTAGTAGTAGTAGTAGTAGTAGTAATAGTAGTTGTACCAGTTGTAGTAGCAGTAGCAGCAGTAGCAGTAGTGTTGGTAAATAGTAGTAATAGTAGTTGTTGTTGTGTTACTAGTGGTAGTAGTAGCAATAGTGTTAGTAGTAGTAGTTGTACCAGTTGTAGTAGCTGTAGCAGCAGTAGTAGTAGTGTTGGTAATAGTAGTAGTAGTAGTAGTTGTTGTGTTACTAGTGGTGGTAGTAGCAATAGTGTTAGTAGTAGTAGTTGAAGTAGTAGTAGTAGTCAGAGTAGGTTTAGTTGTAGGAGTAGCAGCAGTTTGATTAGTAGTAGTACGTATAGTAGTAATTGGAGTCGTAGTTGTAGGAGTAGCAGTAGTAGTAGGTGAAGTAATAGAAGTAGTAGATGTTGTAGTGGTAATAATAGAAGCTATAGTAGTATTAGGAGTAATAGTAGAAGTAATAGCAGCAGTTGTTTTAGTCGCAGAAGTAGTTGTATTAGTAGTAGTAATAGTATTAGTAGTAGTAGTGGTAGTAGTAGTAGTAGTAGTTGTAACTGTTGAAGTGGTAGAAGTCGTAATAGCAGTAGTAGTTGTAGTAGTAGTGGCCACAATAATAGTCGCAATAGTGGTAGTAGTAGTAGTATTCATAGTAGTATTTATAGGAGTAGTAGTTGAAATAGCACAGTAGCAATAGTAGCAGTAGTTATTGTAGCAGTAGTGGTGGTGGTGGTAGTAGTAGTAGCGGTAATAGTAGTATTAGTAGCAATAGTAGTTGTTGTAATAATAACGATAGTCGTAGTAGTGGTAGTAGTAGTATAGTAGGTGGAGAAATCATAGTAGTACCAACATAAGCAGTAGCAGTAGTAGCAGTTGTAGCTGTAGGAGAAGAAGTGGGCATAGTAGTTGGAGAAGCAGGTATAGTAGTAGTAGCGGTAGCAGCAATAGCAGTAGTTGCAGCAGTAGTAGTAGTATTAGCAGTTGCGGTAATAGTAGTAGTAGTAGTAATAGTAGCAGCAGCAATAGTAGTAGCAGCCAAAGTAGTATT
The DNA here is from genome assembly GCA_005019695.1 of Trichopus zeylanicus subsp. travancoricus. Taxonomy (NCBI): domain Eukaryota; kingdom Viridiplantae; phylum Streptophyta; class Magnoliopsida; order Dioscoreales; family Dioscoreaceae; genus Trichopus; species Trichopus zeylanicus. Next base: position 7,793 of record RXID01017874.1, on the reverse strand, counting down.
AATAGCAAAAGTAGTAGTAGCAATAATAGTAATAGTTGTAGAAAAAGTATTAGTAGCCATAGTAGTAGTAGTAGTAGAAGTAGAGCAGTAGTAGGGTGATAATAGTAGCAGTAGTAGTAGAAGCAGCTGGAACAGTAGTAGTAGAAATAGTAGTGCTAGTAATAGTAATATTCGTAGTAGTAGTATTCATAGTAGTAGTAATCATAGTAGTAGTGGTAGACATAGTAGTATTAGTAGTAGCAGTACCAGTAGCATCAACTTCTGCAATAGCAGTAGTAGTAGTTATAGTTGTCGTAGTAGTAGTGATAGTAATAGTAGTAGTCGCAATAGTAGTTGTAGTAGTCATAGTGGAAGTTATAGTAGTAGCAATAGTACCAGTAGCAGTTGCAGTAATCGAGCTAGAGAAGTAGTAGTAGTAGCCGTAATAGTGAAAGCAGTAGTAATAGCTATAATAGCTGAAGTAGTAGTAGTAGTAGCAGTACTAGTAGTAGTAGTACTAGAAATAGTAGTAGTAGTGATAGTAGTTGTAGTTGGAGCAACAACGGCAGTATTAGTATTGTTAGTAGTAGTGGTGGTGGTGGTGGTGGTCGTAGTAGTAGGAGCAGTAGTAGTAGTGGTATTAGTTATAGTTATTTTAATAATAATAGTCACTGTCGTAGTAGTGGTATCTATTGTAGCAGTAGTAGCAGAAGTAGTTGTAGTTGCAGTAGCAGTAGTAGCAGAGGTTGTAGTAGTAGCAGTCATAGTTGTAGGTGCAGAAGTAGTAGTAGTATTAGTAGTAGTATTAATAGTAATACTAGTTGTAGCAGCAGTGGTATTAGTAGGAGTGGTAGTTGTAGTAGTAGTAGTAGTATTAGCAGCATTACTACAAGTAGTAGTAGTAGCAGTAGTAGTAGCAAGAGTAGTAGCGAAAGTGCTAGTAGTAGTATCAGTAGTTGTAGTTGTTGTAGTAGCAGCGGTAGTAGTTGAAGCAACAGTAGTAGTAGTAGTAGCAGTAGCAGTTGAAGCAATTGTAGCAATAGTAGTACTAAGAGTAGTTGCTGTAGCAGTTGTAGTAGTGATAGTAGTAGTAGCAGTTGTTATTGTACTGGTAGTACTTGTTTTAGTAGTAGCAGTAGTTGCAATAGTTGCAGCAAGAATAGTAGTAGCAGATGTAGTAGCAGTAGTACTAGTAGTAGTAGTAACAGAAGTAGTCACAGTAGTAGAGCAGCAGTGGTAGTTATAGCAGTAGTTGTAGTAGAAGTAGTAGGAGGGGTAGTATCATTAGTAGCAGCAGCAACAACAACAACAACAGTGGTAGTAATTGTTCTAGTAGTAGCAAGATTAGTAGTTGTAGTACTAGTCGTAGTAATAGTCATAGTAGTAGTAGTTGTTGTTGTTGTAGTGGCGATCGTAGTAATATTTTTAGTTGTAGATGTAATAGTGGAAGTAGTTGTAGGAGTATAAGACAATCGTAGTAGTAGCAGTTGTAGAATAGTAGTTTATAGTAGTAGTAGTACTATTAGTAGTAGTAGGTGCCGCAGTAGTAGTAAAAGTAATAGTAGTAGGAATTATTGAAGTATTAGTTAGAGTAGCGGTAGTTATAGCTACTGCAGTAGAAGTAGCAGTAGTAGTAGTCATAGTAGCAGTAGCTATTGTAGTAGTAGTAGCAGTAGTATAAGTTGTAGTAGTAGGAGAAGTGGTAGTAGTAGTTGAAGTTGCAGTTGCAGTTTCAGTAGTAGTGGTAGTATCAGTTGAAGTAGTAGTGGTAATTACAGTAGTAGCTAAAGCAGCAACAATAGGAGCAGCAGAAGTAGAAGTACTAGTCATAGTCATAGTAGCAGTTATAGCGGTAATAATAGTAGTAGCAATAGTAGTTGTAATTGTAATATACATTATAGTAGTTCTATTAGCATTTGTAATAGTAGTCATTGTAGAAGTAATAGAAATGGTAGCAATAATAGTAGTAGTAGCAGTAGTAGCAGAAGTAGTAGCAGTAGCACTAGTAGTAGTAGTAGCAGAATTAGTAGCAGTAGTAGTTACATTAGTAGCAGTCGAAGGAGAAGTAGTAGGAGTAGCAGAAGCAGCAGCAAAAGTAGTAGTTGTAGTACTTGTAAGAGGAGTAGTAGAAGCCGAAGTAGAAATGCCAGTAGTAATACAAGTAGTAGTCATAGGGGTAGTAGTACTAGTAGTAGTATAGTAGCAGTAGCAGTAATAGTTATTGTAGTAGTAGCAGTAATAGTAGTAGTAATAGCAGTAGTAGAAGTAGTAGTAGCGGCTGTAGTAATAGTAGTAGTAACTGCGGTAGTAGTACCAGTAGTAGTAATAGTAGCCACGAAAGTAGTAGTCGAAGTAGCAACTAATACTGCTAATACTACTACTACTGCAACTACTACTAATACTACTACTCCTACGATTACTACTACTACTCCTACTACTACTGTGATAGCTACTACTGCTACTGCTACTACTACTACTGCAACTTGTCCTACTATAACAACTACTACTACTACTCCTACTACTACCACTTCCCCTACTACCACTAGTGCTACTACTAATTATGC